>JAOWAY010146625.1:0-10614 GCA_028565895.1 Goniobranchus geometricus
CATCAGCCTTTCTCATGCCGTGCCGAGGTATAAAGGCCACCAACAAGAGCTCTATCTTGGGCAATTGCCTCCACCCCTGTCCAGTTGTGACAGTGTGACTCATCTCCTTCAGCTCAGATTCCAGCCCTCTCTTCCATGTGCTCTTTGGCCTGCCCCTCTTTCTCTTTCCTTAGGGGTTCCATCTGAGTGCCTGGTGTGTGATATGTGATCTTGGTTTTCTCAAGGTGTGCCCGTTCCACCTCCATTCCCTTTTTTGATCTCATGATCTATCCTCAACTGGCTAATTCCCAAAGATTTTCTTTTCTTATGGTGTTGGTCAATAGATCTTTAGTATTTTCCATAAGCAACTGTTGATGAATGTTTTTAGCTTGTTGATAGTCTGCTTTGTAAGCCTCTAAGTCTCTGAACCATACAGCAATACACTCTCTACATTTGAATTAAAGATTCTTAGTTTCGTGGCTTTTGCTATCGCTCCCAATCTCCAGATGTTCCTGAGCTGTATGAAGGCCCCTCTTGCCTTACCTATCCTTGATTTCACATCAGCTTCAGTTCCACCAGCTTTATGTATTATGCTCCCGAGGTAGGTGAATGAATCAAATGGTACTTCATTGATTACAAATTGGTCATTGGCGGTGGTGTTGATCTTCAGAATTTTGGTTTTCTCTGGATGAACTTTGAGACCTGTTGACTGAGAGATTCTTACCAGTATTACCAGGTTGTTTGTCTTTTCCTTCATATGTGTTGACGGATATGTGAAAGCAGTGCCAGGTCATCTGCGAAATCCAAGTCCTCCAGTTGATTCCACTGTTCCACAGGGTCCACTGATACCAGTCCTTCTATTCCCAGTGCTTGTCTTCATAATCCAATCGATGGTAAGGAGGAACAAGAAAGGAGATAGTATGGATCAATGTTTCACTCTTGTCTGAAGTGGGAAACTCTCTGTGAGGTGTCCTTCATTGATTACTCTTAAGTAATCCTTGATCAGTCCGACAATCTTTTCTGGTATACCATAATGTCTCAGGATTCTCCAGAGAGTGTTGTGGTGTATGCTGTCAAATGCGTTCTCATAATCCACAAAATTGATTAGCAGTGGACTGTTCCATTCTAATGACTGCTCTGTGATGATCCTCAGTGTTGCAATTTGATCAACACAGGATCTTTTTTTTCCTGAAGCCTACCTGGTTGTCTCTGAGACACAGGTTGACTGCTTTTTTAATGTGCTCTAGGATGATTCTCTTGAAGACTTTACCAACTGTTGACAGTAACGTTATTCCTCTGTAGCTCTTACAATCACAGAGGTCACCTTTCTTGGAAACTCCTCTATTGTCCAAATTTTATAAAACGAATGGCTGCAAAATCTTCACTGTTAATTCTTGATCAGCCTTCAGTACCTCTGCTGTTACATAGTCAGGCCCTGTAGTTTTTCCACTCTGAAGTTTAGTGATTTCCTGCCTGATTTCTTCTCCTCTTGGTGGATCGCAGCTAATGTCCAGGTCTGTATCTGCTGCTAAAACATCTGGCAGCAGATCTGGGGCTGATCTGTTTAGGAGCTCTTTAAAGTGTTGCACCCACCTGTTCAGCTGTGCTTCTTGCCGAACAAGCCTGTTTCCTGCCTTGTCTTTCACAAGCATTTGTGGTCAGGCACACTTTAACGGCCAGAGCTTCTGTGTACTTGCACTTGTCCTCCTTGAGGTTCCTCTTTACCTCTCTGTTCACCTCTTGATATTATTCTTGGGCAACTGCCTTGGTGAGTCTTGTCTTGCAGGAGTTCAGCTTTGCCTTCATCTCCCTCCTTGTTTGTATCTTTTCCGTTGATTCCTTGGAAATACAGGCCTTGTGCTGAGGTTTCTTCTCCCCCAGTTCTTCCTTGCACATTTCATTATATAAGTTCTTAATGTTATTCCAATGTCTTTCCACTTCCATTTCCTCATCTTCAAGAAGTTCTGCTAGTTCTTCAGATCTATTGTGTAGGGCCACTCTGAACTTTCCTTGAGTTGTCTTTCTCTTGGTGTTGGTTTGGAATTTTTTTTCATCTTGAGTTTAGATTTACCAAAGACAAGATGGTGGTCTGTTGCTGCATTGGCACTCTATACACTCAGACATCCTCCATTGTTCTCCTGAATCGACGGATTGTGCAAACATCATCAATTGGATTCTTTGTGATCTGCTCAGGAGATATCCAGGTTGCCTTGTGGATTCTTTTGTGTGGACAGATGGTTGCACCTATTACTATGTTGTTCATCGCACAAAGGTTCTTGAATCTTTCTCCATTAACATTCGCCTCACCCAGTCCATGTTTGCCCATGATCTCATCGTATCCAGTGTCATCTGACCCTACCTTGGCAGGTAGCTCAGTTGGTAGAGCGGTTGACTGCCATGCAAGGTGGACCGAGTTCAAACCCAGCCAGGCAGTGGATTTTTTTCGGGGTCCCCTGTTCACCCAGCAGTATAGATAGCTAGGTCTTTCTTGACTTGGCAGAAGTAAAGGCAGCTTGGAAAGCAATGGCAAACTACCACATTATGCCATATGCCTAGTATAATTAGGGCTCTATCCCTAATTCCCCTATACTCAGTCGTGGGTACGGGACTAACTTTACTTTACTTTGGCATTTAGATCATCCATCAGGATGGTGACATCATTAGCAGAATATTTGTTGATTATGGCCTGGAGCTGTTAGTAAAATTCCTCCTTGTTCATTTCTTCTGCATCGTTTGTAGGTGCATAACATTGAATGACATTCATGTTGATCCCTTTCTTCTTGGTCTTGAATGAGGTGATAATTAATCTTGGACCATAATCTTCCCATGATATAAGGGCTTTTCTAGCTGGATTAGAAAGCATGAGTCGTACACCTTTTGTGTGAGCCGCGTCTTTGTCCTTGTTTCCTGAACACAAAAGGAGTTTTCTGGTTGAGACCCTATGTTGTCCTGTTATATTCCATCTTATTTAAGTAAGTCCCAAAATGTTCAGTTGGTATCTTTGCTTTTCTGCTGCTACCTGAAATACTTTACCTGTTTCGTACATGGATCTTATGTTCCATGTTCCAATCTTCGTTGTCTTGGTCAACAGCTGACATGTCCTCCTAGTGACTTCCACTTGGCTTTCACCACCACGCTTCACATGGGTTTCACTACAGTGTAGAAGCCTTTTCCAAGAAGTTGAATTGACTTGACTGTCTTGTTGGTGTGTTCGTAGCGGATGTGCTTTTAAAGGACAGAGATGCTTCCCTATGCCTAACCTCCTACTAGGAGAACCAGGTGGCTCATATCAGGAGCCACGACCTGTTTTGCTATTTAGTCGCCTCTTACGACACACCAGCCTCACTTTGGGTATATATATTCTATCTCCTTCTCAGCTGGGGAGCCCTGTACCCACGCGGGTGAAGAAGTTCTCACTCAACCCTTACTCGACTCTCACAAGATGCATGGGGACCACTAGCAGTAGGTTAATTCTTGCACCTCCCAGATAAGGACCCCGGAACCTACTCAGGGGGCACAGAGTATAATGGACTGGAAATCATGGAGTCGTGGCATTTGACATAGCAACGTTGCAAACAGTGGGACAAGCTGAAAGAAGAAGAAAAAGAACTGAAGGATTTTAAAAAGTATGCCTTCTGCAGAGATAAGGGAGGTTCTTGTGACATAATATTATGCAATGAAAATGGACTGACTTTTTTAAAGTACGGAAATCAGAATTTTTAAGATTGTAATCAAAAGTTATATCATCATTGGAATAACTATCTCTGTCTATCTAACTGCTATGAATGAATTAATAGTTTGGTACTTGCAATTTTCTTCTCCATGTTTTTTTGTAGTTTTTTTAAAAACCAATATCTAGTTAGGAATTTTTTTATCAGGTAAATTTTGGTCTGTATAATTTCTAGATACCCTGTATATTAACACGTAAAGACCAAATACAAAAATGTATTGAAGGCTCAATTGAACAAAAGTCTAAGAAGACAGTGTCAAATTATCTGATGATCTGATCGTGATCAAACTGCATTCTCTTTCTTTGTGCTGATAATAGTGGGATGGGTCCTGATATAGTCGCAGCTTGGTTCTCGAGTTAGGTTGAAAAGGGCACGGTCCTCCTTCACGGCTGTATTTTAGATCACCAAACCTTACCCAACTAAGAACAAAAAAAAAAAGAATCAAAGATATATTACACATATTTGGAAAGGAAGATAATAAGTGTTACTTGCCAGCTTGGCTAGTTCAACATCGTGTCTACTTCATGTGTGTCAGGAAAGAGAAAATATAGATACTATATAACATATAACAAAGTCCTTTGTTTATGGCCATAACTTTGGTTAGTTGCTGAAAATTATTTGCAACACATACTCACAGCAATGGCTTTTTGTTTTTTTTGCAAGTTTGAGCTACATTTTCATATAACTTCTTAATAATTCTGCAATTTTTATGAACCTACCGCACCCCCCAAAAAGTGTGTGATTACATGTGTTAATTACATTGATGTGGTCGATCAGATTATCAGAATATTCACACATATATACCAATTTAAAGAGCAAAGGCAGCATTTTTATTGGGACCTAATAATTGATCACATATTCCATTGACATGTTGCCATTTTTGACAAGATGCCTGAGCCAATGATTGAAGTTCTCATGTATTTGCATAATTGTTCCAATGAAATGGCACACACTTCTCTCCTGACAGTGATATTCTTTTTGAGTACAGTCAGGGTTTTTGGTATTGGATTAACATAGACTTGATCTTTAAGATAGCCCCATAGAAAATAATCATAGGGGTCGGGTTTAATTCCTCACTGTGAAGGCCAGGGAAAGCTTGATTTTCTTGACAGAAGATGATCTCCAAAATGAGCTTTCACAATATGTCCATGTAAAAAGTAAATTAGGGTAAACAGTCAAAGCTAGCAGATGATTATAAGTCTGAGGTTGTTCTTTTTTCTCATAGTGTCTTTGATAGCATAAAGATATTTCCTTCTTTTGGATCAAAATGGTACCAACTGTTTGATTTTTGACCAAAAAATAAAAATTTACCAATCAGTTACAGTTATACACATTTTTGGGATACTTTGTATAATCATGACATTCTTTTCAGCCACTCCAAAACTCTCAGCAGATGTTTTTATCAGCTTTGCATAACAAATTTTTAGATATATTTAAATCTGTGGACCTTGGCTGATTTGTTGTGTATGTTCTTGCATTCTTTATTAGATTTACCAGACAATATTTAAAGATTAATCTCACCTTTATTGCATTAACTATCAGTGCTATCAGTCTCTCTCATGAGCATCAAATCATCACTGCAGGATTTTCATTTTCTTTCTCAGAAGATCAATGCTGGGTGGTTTTCCCTTCTCTCAAGAAGATTTCCTTTCTTGTCTTGTTTTCTGTCGAGTCCTGGCTTGAACATTATGGCAAAGAGAGCAAGTGGATCAAATAATTCTGAGCTGATGGAAATTCTCCAAGGTACAAATTTTCAGTGATTTTTTTACTTGTCTGGTTTACTATTAGTTTTATTATCATAACAAATACTTTTGAGCTCAACCAATCTTTAATCATCTTGGCCAATACATGTAATTATCAATAGTTAGGTTTAAAGTTTCTCAGTCCATCCAATCTCATTCCATTTCCAGTGAAATGACACGAATGATGGAAGAAGGTTGACCTTTGTCTCTAATATCTGTTGAAAGAAAAAGATTCTGTTGAAATGAAAAACATTTGAAAAATGCCCTTTGCAGCTCTCTGTACAAATCTTGCCTACTAATTATAATATTCAGTTCACAACATAATGGTTCAAAATTACAGATCACAAAGGGAAATGACGAGATCTGAATTGAACCCTTCCATCTCCCTGATCTAATCCCATCTTTAAGAAAATTTGCTACAAATTTCATCCACTGGCTGAGGGAACATACAAGCACATACACAAAACAATTTTTAAAAAGACAAAAAAGACAAGAAAACAAAACAAAACAGAAAAAAAACAATCCACATAATTACAAGACAATAACGATGCAACCAGGCAACATCTACGTGCACAAAAAATAACCATGAGGCACAGCAAAAATTTTTTTAAAGTAGCAATAATGATACTCAATGAAAAAGTAACGGAATATTATGGTCAAAAATTGTGGATGAAATAAAAAACTGATATATCGAAACCAGAATATAGAAAAATCTTTCGATATGTCGTTATGCTCTAGAAAATATTGTATCGTATTGAAATAACAATACTTTTTGGTTCCATATATTGTATCGTATCGATATTTGAAAATCCCAATATCGCCCAACACTGTCGAGCATTGATCAAGAAATAATGTAGGCCTACTACACATGCACTGCTACATATTTCCTTATGGTGGTAGAACATTGTTCACTCCGATTGAAAGTACGTTCATCGCAATCTTAGGCATGCTCCTGAATTCAAGTCATGCCCAGTTCGAATAGGCTTAGAGTTGGACCACATGCATTGTAGATTACACATAACAATGCTTAGATCAAATGGCACACGCATCATTTTATCTCTAAAGCACAGTATATAATGTGTATTTTTATTTAGGTCAACCTCTAGAGAAAAGAACAAGTGCACATCATTGCCCAGTGTACTCTTTGTGAGTGCATGAAGTCATGTGCCTACTTGGCCCTTTCAACAGCAAAATCTCTACAATTACAATCCGTTGCTTGCGATTTGACTGGTGAGCAAGGGCATAGATCTGCGGATTGAGTGCAGTGATTAGTTATAGGAGGTTGGGTGTAAGGGTTATAACTTATAGATAAGAACAGTATGTCTCATTGGGTCCTCTAAAATTACAAGGAGACATGCCCATTGCAGGGTTATGTCGTTGAGAAGTATGTTGGTCAGTCTTCTCTCAAACTATTGATTATCGGTGGTCAAATCGGGACTACCGAGAAACAACATTGTCCAAAATCAATCACACTCAAACAAATTAACAAAAAGCTCAACAAACAAAGAAATAAACACACAGATGCATAAACAAATGGATACCTGGAAATGATATTGGTTAAAAAGGGCAGCTACTCAGTAATATCTTTTACAAATAAATCGTCTCTAAAACGGGACTCACATACTATGGGAAATTATTGATGGTCCCGTTATCCCTGTTGTATCCGAGTTCCATATGAGGTAAAATGATAAACCAAGATGTTTTTGTTACTCTTGCTTATAAAGGATAAAAAGGTTTTTTCCTACTAGGCAGACAGATCTTATGCTGGCTATGAGTGTGTGATTGAAGGATAACTTTTTGATCTTTTAAACATCTATGCATCTGTACAATCAAACTTGATTTATTTAAACTTTCAGACTAAAGATTTTTATCATACAAAATGCTTTCCTTCATGTAATCTTGTCCGGTTTAATAATTTATTAATTATTCTTTTCTTTCATTATTTCATGTCATTAGGAAATGGTGTAATAAAGTCAGAAAGTGTCTCACATGTGATGAAGGTTATGGACAGGAGAAATTTTTGCAAGTCAAATCCTTATGTTGATTCACCACAGACAATTGGCTATGGTACTACAATAAGTGCACCACACATGGTATGTTGTACATTGACAAAGGATTGGATATTGAAAGGCACTTTTCAAAGTCAGGAGTAGTACAAAAATTACTCAGAATGTGGTTTTTGTTTCAGTCTTCTCTTTCTCTCAATTTATAATCCTATTAGCTGTTGCCATAACAGATTTTCCATCTCGGTGATTCCTGTACAAGACATTTTCCTCTTAAATTCAGTACCTTCTCACCCCCTTTTTTTTCCCCATCCATGTAAGTTTTCTCATGTCTAACTCTTTTTCTCTTACCTGTTAATATCTTTAGCATTCTCTTGCCAATGAGATTTTCATCTCTCCTCTTGAAATCTCAAACTATCTCAGTCTTGACTCTCTCACTTTGCCTGCCAATCAGCCTACCTGAATATAATATTAATATATACCTTAATGTCCACATTCTTCATATTATTCGAGGTCATTACACCCATTGAGAGATACACCATTGTCATTTTTGTCACCCTCAACTCCACTTAGTGCCGTTTTGTTAGTCAAATGTCTGTAGGCCAGACATCTTTGCTGGGGGGTACAACTGTCTTTATGTGTTTTTCTTTCACTGCCAGTACATTATTAGATCTTTCTGGATTCATTCACAGCATGCACATACCCTGGAACTATTGTCGGATCACCTTCGGGAAGGGAATAAGGCTTTGGATGTTGGTTCTGGTTCTGGCTACCTCACGTGTTGCATGGCTATCCTGGTGGGTAAAAGAAGAAACAGATTATGGAAAAGACCATAATTTGTCTTTATCCATTGGCAGTATGCTTGATTACCTCTGTGGCTTTTCATATCATTGCCACAAAATTGTACTTACAGTGTCTATTGTTAAATTTCTACAGTTGGCCTCAATTTAATCTTAGTTAATTATGATCTTCCTGCCTGTAGTCTAAAAGGACACATAATTTCTTGATAAATGGTGTCTGTAGGAGAGAAAGATCTTTGATCGATAATGGGATCAACATCATGTGAAAGAAAGTTTGAACCCCAGCATAATAAATCTGCCGTCTTCTCTATCTTATTTTAAGTTTTCTTATTGATGATGTGACTAAAAGGCTGGTAACAATACTTATTTTATCAAGAGTGGATTATTGATAATTCCATTCTAGCAGGAATTCCATCAAAGCAAAGTTTTAAAAATTCAAAGTATGCAGTTAGAATGATCACAAGAACACCAGAAACACAACATGTCACTCCTTTACTCAGACAGTCACACTGGTTGACCATAAAAGAAAGAATGATATAAACTTCCCTTAATCTGCTCCAAATGCTTTTAAACAACACTTATGCAAAATATTTGCAAGACATGTTAGAACTGTACACACTGTCATGTTAGACCATCACGTACTTTAAGATTAATCCAAGATAAAACCATCCAAAAAATTCCCCACAACAATATACAACATTCACAGACATTCTTTGACATATTCAGGCCCATCCATCTGGAATACAAACTCTGTTAAAATTCGTCAGTCTGATCATCATGGTGCTTTTAAGAAGGACATGAAACACCATACAGTGGAAACCTGATATAACAGGGGTTGTTGGACCAGAGCTAAAGTCCTGTTATATCAGATTCCTGTTAAATCACAAAAACAAGGGAAATAAGCCTGTATGAAAGCTGAAGTATGGTTGTTGTAGATCTAGTAATTGCCGACTGGTCGTCAACAGCTTACTGTGTTGCATCACTGAACTGAGTGAACTGTACTTAATGAACTGTAAGGTGTGCCTGTGTGTGAAGTGACTGCTAAGGCGTGCCGCATACAACACCAACACAGTTCAACACACTGGTAGGCGTACATACTCATGTAGCAAGGCCAGTGAAAGTAGGCCCTAAGCCACAGTGCACAATGTAAGGCCAGCCAGTCAAGGTCAGTAAAAGCAATACACCGCAGCCCCGTGTCACTTGCTCCGCACTTGCTAGTTGGCCTTATTTGTAGACTTGTTCCGTCACCGTGCTACTAGGCCTAGAATCTATCTGTTTTTCTTTTAAATTGTATGCGCTTGATGAGTAGTTGTCCCTGTTATAACCAATTGGGCTTCAGTGAGGCCCTGTTATTACCGATATTTTTTACTAGAGACAAACAGTAGAAACAAATGGAGATTTTAAAAATCCCTGTTACTGCCAGATCCCTGTTATTAATGGTTTCCAATGTATTTATTTCTTAATGCATTTTAGTCGCACATCAGTCATCATGGAAATGTGCATGTGAGTTTATCTGTGTGTGCCTGCTTATGTCATGTACATATGTGTGTAAATATGTGAGATAGAAGGGATATATATGAGCATGCATGTTAATACTATATCTGATGTGTCATTTGAATTATTATATTTGTTCATTACTAGCATTATTGCTACTTTTTGTCACTGTATTTTATAGCATCTTGCAACAGCATGGAGTCTTATTTTTCTGGATATGTGTAGTAATGATTATGTACTTTTAATACCAATATTAGATCTATAAATGTTACATTAGAGTGCATGTGTATGTTGTGGCATGCACATTGAGCATTGTAAAATGGAAATGCGATATATAAATGTCATGCTTCCTTTTTTTTTCTTTAAATTTGTAAGGAAACTATTGGTTCCATTTTGTTTTGTTTTTTAATTCAGTTAAAGTCAATTCAATATTCTTTATTTGTCCCTTTGAGAACTTTTTCTTTTTTATCTTGACAGCAGTGTATAAAAAAACAAAA
Source organism: Goniobranchus geometricus (assembly GCA_028565895.1). Classification (NCBI taxonomy): domain Eukaryota; kingdom Metazoa; phylum Mollusca; class Gastropoda; order Nudibranchia; family Chromodorididae; genus Goniobranchus; species Goniobranchus geometricus. The sequence goes on from JAOWAY010146625.1 coordinate 10,247, forward strand.
ATGGAAAATGACATTGTTGATTTAGAAAAACAAGTACATACCTAACAACTATCTATAATTGATAAATGTGGAAAGCAAGGTCAGCTGCAAGAAAGAACTCTCATTGGCTAAGATTACTCAAAGCTAACAGAATGAGTTGGCCATCTTTATATTGCTAAACAAAGAAATGCCAGAACTTCTGCAAATAAGGTTATTTACACATGTGTAATGCTATTTAAAGGCAGCTAGGAAATATTTAAGAAGTTAGAAATATTGGGATGTTGTGGTTGTTCAATCTAATTTCCTCTGAGTTCCACTCTGCCGTTTTCAAATAAAGAGCAGTAATTGCAAGAAATTTTCAAAAATCACTTTTTTGCATAAAACAGTAG
>JAOWAY010146736.1:0-10612 GCA_028565895.1 Goniobranchus geometricus
GGTGCTCCGATAATGGTTGCCAAGACATGAAACAGCCATTAATCATATCAGAGGTTTATGTCCTAGTTTCCACTTTTCTTTTCCAGCTGGGGAGACCCAACAGAAATCATTCTGTGGCTAGAGGGAGACACTTCTCATACAGTCAACTATCATTTGGTGAAACTTGGATTGGCTGAAAGCATTGGAATGGCTTCTCTGAGTCAGCTTGAAGTTGCATCCCAAAAAGGTGTAATTATGCAGAAATCTCCAAAAACTCCTAATCTGTCACCAACGCAGACACAATCCCCTTCAGTAAAAAAGTCACCTTTATCACCTAAGAAAAAATCCTCACCATCCAAGGGTTTGAGTCCAACAGCATCTCTGTCTGGGAAGAAATCACCAGCCCAATCAAAGGCTCGTCGGCAGATTTCCACACCTGAATTTGACAAAGCCAAAGATGGCAGCTCATTACCGGGCCCCAAAAATTTGTCAGAAAAGGGTGAGAAGAATGTTAAACCAAGAAAAGCGGAGAAAACTGATGGAGCCGGAAAAAAGGGTCCCGATGCTGGTTATGTTGAAGTCATCGTCTGCAGTTATAAGTCTCCTGGAGACTTTTGTATCAGGGTAAGAAATTGTCTTTTCTTCTTGTACTTTCATATATCTGACCAGTTTTTATTCCATGAATAATCCATTTCTCATTATAACCTAATCATGCCTCCCTCTTTTAGCTCACCTTTTTTTTTTTGGTTTTTAACTGAGCTCGAAGCAAAACCATAACTTTAAGATAATTTCTCCCCTATGGTCCATGTCTGATCAATGAAGGAACCTCTGCTGGTCCATAGGGTGACAGACCTTCGTTGTGCATTCATTGCCTTACATGATGACTCGTTCACACCATGATAGTACATGACTAAACTGAAGTGCATGCGCCACCTTACATAAATGAACAGTTGAGAATATGAATAGCTTCACCGTCACGGTTTACCAATTGCAAATTTATAAGGATCTCCATCCACTCTCCTCATACTACGTATATGACACAAGACTAACAATTTATCATAGATGACACAGATTTACAATGGTGTGGGAAGGGGATTGAGAGAAAATGAAAAGGCCATTGTCCTGCTTTGTCATGCGTTGTGTTTTTTATGTCTTGTAATTGTGCAGTGAATTAATTGGTGAATTCATATAGCAGCCATCCTTTTCCTTTCTAGTCAATCAACACAATGAAGTGTTCGTTAATCCCATTCAATTTTTTTTATTGCCAGTCCATTTCACAAAGTTACCCTACAACTTAAAGCACTTAAAAAGTCCATCAGGAAGACATTTTTGTTGAAAGAAAAATATTTTAAACCAAAAAAAAAAAAAATGGAACAATTCCTGTAAATGCTTAATTCAAGAAACAATTTACACAATAATATGAAATTGGAGATTCTGTCCGACGTATAAAAACAGAAAAGTCAAGTCCACCACAACAAAAGCATTTGATTAAAAAAAGCCATGATAAAAAACAAAAACGAACTAAATGAACGGTGTCATTAATACATATGTATAAGATAATAAGATCATTCATAACCCCCTCCAGGTAAGAACCCATTTCTATTTTCTCCAGAGCAGCGAGTTATTAGCTGCTTACTACTGCGTGTGTATGAGCATATAAATATATATATATATATACTAAATTTTCCTATTGTTTGTCTGTCTGTCCGTGTGTTACCAAACTCCTCTACTCATAGCCAACCAATCTTGGCAAATAAAGTATCGAATCGAAGCTGTCACTCTAAGGAATGTCTGTTGGAACTTGTGTTTTCATTAAGATAAGGACAACCTTACAAACAATATTTTCCATTTGATTAAGACCTCAGAGAGGAATACTCAGATTAACCTGAGTGTTTGCTGCCAAGCCTTAGATACAGACAACAACCTGTGTGTTATTGCAACCCACTTGTGTGTTACCGAACTCCCCCGCTCATAGCCAACCAATCTTGGCCCTTGCTTCGAAGAATGTCATTGGAAATTAAGGACAACCGTACAAAACAATATTTTCCATTTAAATAAGACCACAGAGAGGACTGCTTAAGATACTCACATGCAATGCAGGCAGGCAGGCAGCCAAGCGAGACACACACAACATTTGAGATTTGCAGCCATAACGGGACCGCCTGTATGTATATTTATATATATCAGTAAAGGGCCCGCAAATCTTGCTGGAAATAAAATGGAGAATAGAGGCGCACAGTTTTACTTGAAACATCCGATTGGACATGAAATCAGAGATAAAAAGAGGAAGTCTGCCTTGAAAGTCGAGATCATGGAGATCTTTAAGGATACCATGTCTCCATGTGGTATCGTACTGGCCAATTATCATGATACACAATTAATCAAGCTGTAGGCCTTCAAGCATTATGTTTGGTTCCCTGGGTCTGTGATAGGTTCACTATTGGTTTGAATGGTGTATTGAGTCATGGGACTGGTGTGTGGATTTATGGGACTGCTGCTTGAAATATCACAATGTATTTCGCCAAGGCTTGTCTTTACAAATTTATAACTGTGTGTGTGTGATAATTGTGTGTATTTTAGAGGTGGGAGTGGGGGGGACTTTAATTGATCCTTTTCAAGAAAAGTTGTACTTCACTGGTGCACTTGGTGTTATTTCACCGTTACTATAGAACATAATGTACACTGAATTAAAATATATGTAGAAGTTGCATCCTGCAATAATACCAAGTCATTGTTGGCCACCAAATGCATTCCTGAGTCTTCCCTAGTTATGGACCAGTTCTCATTCATACCTGGGTTTATTACCAAAGGTAACAATGACAATGAATTGGTGACTTCCACCAGTGAGACAGCAGCCAAGCAGAGTCATGATACTCATCCATGTCAACAATACTCAGCACACTGCGAATCAATGGAGAATCTCATTAGACCACAATGTTCTGTCATTCTGTGTCTATCACAACTGAAACTATAAATTTTAATGTTTTTACTGTAATTGTTTGGTCTCCATGGGTATACTAAGTACAAAAAAATTTGTTGTTTCCTAGATGCAAGAGAATGAAATTCTGTTGAATGACTTGATGAAAGATCTGCAGGTGATATACCAGGATTCGACCCCTGAGGAGGATGAGTGGAAAGTGAATGATTACTGTGCCGTCAGGTATTTATCCAATTTTGCATCTTTTGTTGCACCTGAGGGGTATCTTATTACATTTTTAACATTTGTTGTAACAATCGAAAGTTGTTTCCTTTTTAAAAAAAAATTTATGTTTGCCTCTCTGTATCTTGGTTGAAATTTCCTTAATGACCTTTTTCCGAGGTCTATATGCAAATTTCCCTAATTTTCAAAATTTTTAAGGATTTTTTTCTTTCAGAATTCTGAATGTTAAAATGTTACAATCTTCATCTTACAGAAGTGTTGAGGATTGCAAATGGTACAGAGGGAGAATCAAGACTATACAGTCAATGTCTGAAATTGAGGTCGACATTTTGGACTTTGGATATGAACAAAACGTCTCAAGTGAAAATATTCGAACATTAAGGCATGAACTTGGACTGCGTCTTCATTGTGCAGCTGTGAGGTAAAAAAGAAAAGAAATGAATTTATTGGAATTTTTTCCGGTAGTTTTAAGATTATTTTTTACGTTTTGTGACCGTAACAGTTCTTTTTTTTAATTTTTATCGTATTAAGTATCCAATGAAAACTGGGAACAGTGAATTTATAATCTGTCGTCATCTTTACTTGTGCCTGTACTCATGTACTCACACACACTGACGTTTTTCCCCCTCAGTCTTGTCAATTACCCTGTAAAAGGTTTTATTGCTTTGAAACCAGAACATGATTGATTTCATTTTTTTCACTCGTCTTCTTATTATCTAAGTAATACGAAAGAGATGGATTAGTCTCTTTGTTTTTGGTAGAAAAATCATACATACATTTGTCCTTGGTAGAAATGATAAGTCCTAACAGGCTTAGTGGTAACATTTTGTTTATTGCCCTTCCTGTCACAGGTGCCATCTTGCCAACTTAATTTCTGCCGGTTCATCAGATTCTGAAAAGTGGACCAAAACAGCTATTGAATTCATGTCAGATAGGGTCAGGGACAAGTAAGTGGCTTTGTATTTTTTTTTTCTTTCAGATTTTTACTTTGAGGAAGGGGGATAAATAGGAGTCAATTGAATGTAATATTAAATGGATTTAAAATAACCTTTCAAACACCGGCCTTATTCTGTAAATGGATTAGGTATAACGTTGTTTGTTCTTAGTAGTGTATAATGTCACAACCTTCTGTCGCACTGATCCGATGGCCTAGTGATAGAGTGTCCGCCTCGGAAGTTGGAGGTCGTGGGTTTGATCCATGGCCAAGTCATACCCAAGACTTTAAAATTGACATTTTAGTAAATGTCTCGCTTGGCACTCAGCATTATGAGAACAGTACTAAGATTGGTTGGCTCGGTTTCAGTATACTGTGACTGGGTGAGTCATTCGAGTTGTGCTATACCTTACGTCTCATGGTTGGCAGCACAGAGACATGTCAAAATAGCACCGTCGCTGATATAACCAATGATATTGAAAAGTGACGTTAAACCCCACAAAATAACTAACTAAACCTCTGTTGCATCTTTGTTATGGAGGCTTTTATTCTCTTTTACTTATGTCTTCCTTTCTTCCTGCTGGCTTTCAAACACCTCCGGTGTATTAATAATCAGGGTGTCCAGCAAGGTAGTAAAGTTGTCAGTTGGTAGCCAATTTGATACCTTGGTAAGTAAAGAATATTGAATGGCAGTAAATTGGATTTCAACGTCATAGACTGGTTGGAAATAATTTGTAATCACTACAATGGTGTTTCAAATGACTATACAGGACAGACATTCTCTGCTGTTTCACCTAAATTATGTCCTCTCTTTGTATCTCTCTAATAACGAAGTTCCAAATTTGTCATAGTTCTAATGATCTTTTCCATTCATTAGACATGAGTGGAGTATGACTTGAAAGTGTGAGATACTGATTATAGCCTTTGCTTTTCACTGCATAAAAGTTTTGTTAAAATGCCTTTAACCTTTTCCTGGACATGAAATTTTTCTTCAAGGTAGTAAATTTGACACTGGTTTTGATGGTCTAACAACAACAAAACAAGAAAAAAAAGTATGCCAGTTCATAGGAAAGAAAGATTGACTGACTTGCCAGTGACGTTGATCCATTACATGACACTCTTCTCAAAGAACCAACACTCTTAAAAACTTGTTACGCCTTGCCATGCCCATAACTTTATTCCTTTAATTTCTATGATAGAAAACTGTTCTTGAAGACAGAAGGGGAGCCGACTGACCAAGGTTTGCCCGTGGATATTATCATAGAGGAAGAAATTCCACCCACTGCTTTTGAACCAGTGCAACATTCCTATCACTCACTCCGGAATATAATACAGGAGGAAGGCCTTGCCATGGAGAACAAAGTGAAAAGATCAAAAAGCTTAACAGGGGCCAATGTTGGAGACGTCTTGGAGAAAAAGATTTATCAAAAGGTATGTAATATTTCATGTATTAATCTTATCTAAAAAAATAATAGCTTTTTCATGACCGATTTTAGTGCCAGAATGTTCTCCGCTAGTACAGGCCTATCTGCCACCAAATTCCAGATGAAGAGCAGGTTTGTATTGATAAATGAACCGCATTTGAGCATGTGTTATACCAATTTTTTAGCAATTGAAATTTTCACTTGTTGAACGATTCTTTAATAATGTTAAGAAGGCGAAGTAGGCCTATTTCAGCAATCCGTAAAACAAAGTAGGCCTAACCATGATTACCAGGTTTTCGTACTTCTACATCGGGTTTTTGTTGTTTTTTTTTGTTTTTGTTTTTGTTTTTTTGTGTATCCCACCGTTTATGCTGAGCTGCATGATACAAAAGAACTCAGTTTTGGCCTACGTACCTTTCTTAACCAGCTTCCAACACCACGATTTACATTTCGAAAACCTGTATCTCTGATTACTCACTAAATTCCGTGAATACTGATTACCCGCTTCGGGAACCCAGTCCGTTCGTCCGTTCTGCCTAGGCCAAGGCCTATCGTGTGTGGTTCGCGTCGTTAGCCTAGCGGTTTATTCAGTCAAGCTAACTCACTGACTTTCAACAATGGTGAAACGAAAAGCCAGTATTGGCAAATACATCCGTCAGACCAAACAACGGAGAATTTCTCAACTTAATGCCAATGTGCCACAGCAGGTAAATTCTAATCATCGAGATGTAGGCCCATCTACTCGACAAGACAGTTACGAAGATCTAGAATCTAGATCTAGATCTAGAACATAATGTCAATGTGCCACAGCATGTTACAAATACTAGATACAATCATAATGTAGATCTAGATTCTCGATCTAAATGTAGGCCCATCTACTCAACAATATCCTGATCTACATTCTTTCACTACTATCAGGGGTTATCGCTCACTTAAAACCCTTCGTCCATCTCTGTTGGCTCTCACTTCTGGTTTTAGTCACAGTTTTTTGTAGTTCTAAAAGGGAAATTTTATGCTCTTTTGAATTTTATTACTTAATGTGAACCATTTTAACTATTTTCTAGGATATTCCATATTTCGTGAAGACATTGCTGGAATTATCTTTGCGCTCATCTGTACTTGCTGATCGCTCTTCATGGAGTCCCTGTGTGTATTGGATGTGTTCCAATGCGGATCTCAGTATTACTTTGAAGTATACTCTGTGAAGCATTAGATTTTTGTTTTTTCCTGACATTTATTTCACAAAATGTGAGTGCTTCCTGGGTGTATAAAATCTGCAGGAGACATAAGATTCTATATCCAGACTCTAAATCTAGATCTATTTGTCCAAAACTGTAGAGCTAAGCCTGTCACTCATGGCCTACCACCTAATCAGTTGTTAGAAATGTTTGATGAATTTTTATAATATCATATTTTCAGTATAGCATATGGTTTTTAAAAGAGGTGACTTAATTTTTCTTTTATGGCGTGGGGTTGTAGGAAAATTCCCCAAGAGCAGAGGCTCCATTGCCTTCACAAGAAGAAGAGGTCAGCAAAGATTCTGGAAATGTGTCCAGTTCACCTCAACAGATGCAAAGTCCGTCCTGTGATATGAATGCAGATGATTCAATAACTGATGACATGCAGAAGGAGGAACTTGAGGTTTGCCTTTTTATGTTATTTAGATTAATTAATTTTTCTACACTCTGTCATGTCATCCTCTAAATCATACAACTGAAAAGCTCATTAAGCAATCAAAATATTTTTTCAATTCTGAAAGTGATAAATGGTAATATGAAATGATTTGTTACAAGCATCAAAATGGTGCTTGTTCTGCTGCGAAGGAAGGTGAATTAAAGATCGAGGCTGAAAGGGAGCAGTCGAGTGAAAGTGTGATGGAACAAACAACAATTTTCAATAAATTCACAAACCCACCAAAATAAGAAACCAAAACCATTCATGCATCCTTGAAGACATTTCATACACATCTGTCACATATGGTGGTCTTTGGTGCGGTGGACTAAGAGCCTTTTGCATTCAAAATGGCCCCAGGTCAGCTTTATGTAATAAATATTTATTGGCCTTTTTAATACTTGGTCTGATGTCTTGTTTTTTAAACCAACTGAAAGCTTTATATCCATTCATTTTATCTAATTTTCTCCAACCTCAAGTGAATACTCTCTATGTCATGTAAAATTTGTCTTTAATACAGAGTTGAAACAAGTTTTGTTTCAAATGAAAAGGTAATTTAAACAGGACTACATGAATTTCCTGCTGGCTCATGTGTGGCAGCACATAAACATGTCTAAAGAGCACTGTCGCTGATATAACCTACGCTGTTGAAAAGTGACGTTAAACCCACAAAGTAACAAAAAAAGTAAAGCATGTTCATTGACACCTGGAGTAGATGTGGCTGTAATAAGTATAATGTGGAGCATGACTGACCCTGATGTATTGAGTGACTATAATTGTGATTGGTTTGTTGTCCACTGTTTTGATGGGGGTACGGTATGCAGAACTTAGTAATTGATGCCTGTGGTGTGTCGAGGTGATGTCTGTGGCGTGTTGAAGTGCTAAAAAAGTGGTGGTTGGAGAATAACAAGCTGGTGTGTTGAGAGTCATTCTGAGGAGCTCAATCTCAAGTCAAAATGAGCCTGAAAAGACACTAATATTAATTTGAAAGGGGGCAAAGGGAATGTATGCCATGAAAGGCAGTAACAGTAACAGATGGAAAAAAAAAGGCATTGTAGTCTGTTGAACTAGATCCATTTAAAATGCCATTTATTGAGCCCTGGCTTGTTGGTGGTGGCCCTTCAACAAGAAAAATGCTGGCGTGTTAGGATACAAAGCCCCAAGGTCAATTAATGTTAAGATTTATGCAAATCGGATCGGTCTAATATCGTTTCAAGGGAATCGTTGGCGGATGTGACTTTCGCACTCTGCAGGGCAGCCACCTGCTGGCGAATTAGGCAGAGTCTAGTATTGTTTTGACTACAGGAGATGAAGCACAATGTATCTAGGCCAGTGGCTGGTGATAAGGCGTACGAGTGCTCTAGATCTATACTAGTCTATATCCTCTAGATGGCAAATATTTCCATAGTGGTAGATCTAGCTCAGCTCTAGATCTACCTGACACAGGGAAAGGTAAGAACAGTAGACTAACCCTATCCCTGACCCTAAAAAAACCCTCACCTAAAAATCCCTAACAAAGCCAAACCCTACTTTCCTAACACACCGTATGACTTCTAAATCTAGGCCTAGAATATTAAAATCTATTCAGACCCAGGTACCACTTTGGAAAGCTTTGACTAAAGTGAACAATTTTTGTTTGTATGGCCTTTCAGATCCTAAAATGACAATGGTTAGGCCTGTGACATTGACAATAAGGATGTAAATGCGGGCGGTAGGTCTTTTTACAGAAACTCACCAAAACCAACCTTCTACAAAGCAGTGTCAATATTGAAATGAAATGTTTGTGCATAGGACAGATCCATTGGATGAATAATTGTAGTTAATGAGTCAACCACTTTCAAAAGCAAACTGTTTCCTGGAAAAGTCAAAAACTGGTTGATCTGATTCACAAGCTCCATTCTTTTGTCCAAAGGCAGTTTAAAGAACTCAGAAAGGCGCCCGCAGATACAGACGACGAGTTGGTACTGTGTGCTGATCCAGCAAAGTTTAAAATGAGCAGGGATGATTGGCTCAGTCTTGAGCAAGCACAAAAGAATAAACGCATTAAAAAATTCTTAATGCAGTATTCAGACGCTGACTTTGTCCACAGTGCAGATGGACAAAAAGTCTTAACAGTTAAACCTCATGGACAGTAAAAATGCAGTTCCGCTATGATGCTACCCGATGCGTGTGGGGCATGCATTTTTACCTTTCCACCTTCCCGCCTTAGATCTCTACGTTGGGTGCGGGGACTGCATTTTTATGAACCGGTCAGCCAACGCGGGCGATGCGATAATTTCTATGCTGTTGCGTTCGCTTTGACTTAGACAAATTTAGTGTACCCACCTCTCTCATTATGTTATGATGACATGACGATTTGACTTTGATTTATTGTCATCCTTATGATTTAATACTGTTGGAAAATAAAAAAACAACTGAAAGTTGTTTCATTATTTCAATAAACGGTCAAACCTACTGAAAAGTGGGCGTGCCAAGCAAACCAGCAAGAGCAGAGAAAGGAGCACACGAAATAGCCCGGAGTAAAAATCTTTTCTTTCTCTACTAGGTCCTATATCTTAAGACTGATCAATCTCATCCTACTTACATTGTTTACGGGCTCCTTCCTGATTCCCATCACCCCCACCTTCACTTTTCTCTCTTTGATCTCCTTGCAATATTGGTCAGAGACCAAATCTTCCACCAGACTTGGCACCTCCATGCGAAAAGCCATTCTCTTATCCTATCTTTTTGTGTTGTTCCTCCACACAACTTCCTATGTTTAGCCCTGGGCTCTCCTACATATCTCAACAACCCACCAGATCATTCCATCCATTCCCTCTCTCTGACCAATAATAGGCTCCTCTGGTGTCTCTCCTTCCTCCCAACACGTGCTTTCAAAGTCATGCAAGTCATGAGCTTTTCCTTTGTCTTCACATGTCAGTACTATTCTCATACACATGTGAGTATACATGCAATGGGACATCAAAGTTTCTTTCTTGCTGGTCGGTGTAGGGAGATAAAAGCTTCCGATTTCCCGCTGTTGTCTTCTCCTTGACTCTCAACAGTTGGCATGTGAAAAAGGATGGACTTGAAGTTTTGTAAAGAGTGATGTCAATTTAGTGATGATGTCCCCTGATTGGTCAATTGAGTTCGAACTCAAGATTGAGAGTGCATTCTTATGGGGCCAGGCACCATGGATAACTAGTGAGATCTGTCAATCAAATTTCTATGGGTGGAGCTTTTGTCAATTTGTTTCGATGAAGGAAAACCACTGTGCTTGTTTTATTGTTAAAACAGTCGCAGAGGAACTGAAGTTTTTGCTGTGTTGTCCGGCTGAGGTAGGCTGAGCCTTTGGTGAAGAGATTGATGCCTTTTCGATTAGTGGGCTTACTCATGAATATTCTTATTGTTTAATTTGAAAGAAGTTACAATTCACCTACTTTAGCGTTTTCTCTTCCTCCTCGC
>JAOWAY010146847.1:0-10612 GCA_028565895.1 Goniobranchus geometricus
AGAGAGAGAGAGAGAGAGAGAGAGAGAGAGAGAGAGAGAGAGAGAGAGAGAGAGAGAGAGAGAAGCTGAATCAGTGGTGCAGAAAGGGAAAGAATGGAAGCTTTGGACTGGAAGAATTAAGGTCGAATGCAGGGGGTCTCCAAACTTGTTCCTCCATTAGCCAAATTTTTATTTTTAAACATTTGGAGGGCCAAAATCGCGATCATCATGTATTTTGTGTATTCAGAAAATATCACAAAACACACCAGTATACTTTGCAACAGGTCAAATTAAAGCCAATATAAAATCTTAATGGAAGGGAAGCAACTGCTTATTTTTCATAAGCATCTCCAAGTCAGGTGTCAGCTTTGTGCTTCCTAAAATCAATCAGGCACTGAAATGTCCATCTTATAGGTTTGCCTGATGTTTTGACTTTCATCCTCATCATCAAGCACCAGGTCGGAGGTCGACATGGGCGACCATGACACGCCATTCAATTTACAGGCTTCACTTAAAGAAAAAAATTTGTTCACACAAGAAAGTTGTACCAAACTTGGAAACATATTTGTGGGCAATTTTCTTCAAGGCTGGAAACTGATTGGGTTCAATGATTGGCAGAGCTGTCATAAAGATTTCTTTCAACAGTCGAAATATTTCAATATGACAGGAACAAAATTTAGGGGAACAGAATAAGAATGCATCAACAAGCATTACTTGGTGGGCCACTTTTTGGTGATTTGGTCCTCGGGCCGTAGTTTGAGACCCCTGGTCTAAGGTAAGGTCTTGGACAGTTATACTCAGTTTCACCAAAGACAGTAGTACAAAGAGACTTGTAGAGTGGTGACACAAACTCAACCGTTGTCAAAGTCACATAATATTTATTCCAATTTTTCATGCCAAGAACAATCAAATTAACTTTACATGTTTTCATGGATGATTTCCATTTTGCACATATAATATATAATAAGATAGACACAGGGAAAAGATTTTATAATAATAACAAAACCATGGTGGTAATGGCAGCACATTGATGATAATGAACAAAATGACAATGATGATGATGATGAGGAGGAGGAGGATTATGACATCAACAATGATTTTGGGAATAGATTTAACACAGTCAGTTTGAAAGGTCAGTTCAGTCCTTGTGTGAATGAACCAAACTCTTTAAAAAAAAAAAAAGAGGAAACAAAATTCTTCACAATCTTTGAAAAAAAACTGCATATTTATGGCATGCAGCAAAATACGTGCCTGGCAATTGTAAATAGTAATAGTAATAGCAAGAGTTACTATAACAATAAAATGCACATAAAAAGTGTCTAGAATATTTCCCCTTTTGAAGACATTGTCCCTCTGTGCCAAATTCTTTCATAACATTCCATACATCGTTACCGTGAACAGGGGTACTCAACACATCACATACTAAGACTTTTACTCAATAATAATGATGATGATGATAACAATAATAATAATAATCATAATAACAGAATTGTTTCTTTTATCCTCTTTGCATTCACCTGCTACAACATTCCAAAATGGGGGATTAAAATCACTGATAAAAGTTTCAAATGAACCGAAAGAGACTCTGTTTCCTTTCTCATCTGGCGACTTCAAAGCATATTGACCTTTAAAAAAAAATCAAATACAACCCAACCCAATAAAAAAGGGATGAAATAAAAAAAACAACAAACAAAACAACAACTAATAAGAAGCATGATTAATCCCCCCCCCTCCTCTCCCCCCATCGTGCACACACATACACAAAAAAGCCCATCCCTTCCTGGTTCTACACCTCCGACGTAAGCACACCTGCCCTCATCCATTACACAGGGCTTACCTGCCTTTTGACCCTTGACTGGTATGGAAAAGCTCTAAAAAGCCCAAAGCTCTGAGTAGTCAAACACTCTCTCAACAAAATTACTACGGCTTTGATAGCAATGTCACACGAAACAAAGAAGACTTTCATAAATAAATAAATAAATAAGGCAAAAGGGGGAAAAAACGCAATCAATCAACCACCCTTTATGTCACCTTGCAAAATTAGGGAAGGTTTCCAGTCGTTATCAATGGTACACACATTTCTCTCAACTGCTTATACCTCAAGCATGCAGCCAAAATCTGTGCCTTCTAGTCCTCAGCGTTTGAAAAAAAAGAAAAGAGGAAAGAAAATCATCCCAAAAGATCTCCAGCTAAACTCCCATTGCTGCCTCGTCCAAAGATGGATGTTTCATTAAAAGTAAAAAAAAAAACTCTCTATTATATTTTGTTCCTCTTTTTTTCTTCCTTCTCCCTTAATAATTAGCGCCAACTCAGCGAGGGCGGTATGGTAAACCTGAGACACTGGCATCTTTTCCCCCTGGGCCTGATAAACATCATCCATTCTGCTTTTTACCACAGAAACCAGAGATAATCACTGACTATATGGGCCACCATGGTCTAACTTTACTTTCTTATTCATCTATAAAGGCTCGTCCATTGATCTGTCCTTTGTGACCATGCGGTCATCATTCACTATGTGACGAAAGATGAAAATGAGATTCCTGATATAACTGTTTTCGAGCAGCCCGAGAGGGACCTTGTGCTCCAGCTTGACATATCACGGAGTATCAAATCTTGAAAACTAAACCTATAAAGACTTACTCAAGCAACAGAAGGACCCAGAAAAGAAAAAAAAAACACAACCTCCAATTCCTACACTTATTACTGCCTATCAACAGAGGACGTCACTGTAGTAATAGCATCATTTTAACACTACTGACAATCAAGCTGTATTGATGTTTGGGTAATTTATTTGAGGGCAAAATGCATTTGAGTATATAAATATAAATGATAAACAAACATTCATAAACATTCTTTCCACCTTTCGAATTCATGCCACAAAATCTACATTTTCCAAAATCTACAAGTTACAAGAAAAAGAGAACCAAGCAGACAGAACATTCCCTTCACCTCAATGTCGCTGCTGAATTATATCCCCCCAGTTTGATTTTTATGAATCAAGGAGATGCTAAAAAAAAATCAATCCACAAATAATGTTTTTCACTGACACATTAAAATCAGTTACTTGTCTCACCCAAGACATAATATTTAAATCATATATCAGCATTACAGTCAAATATCAGTTCTTTTTATAATTGGTGTCTGGTTCTCATCATAAATACGCCAAAATAGGTCAAATACCTTTTTTTGTGCGTATAAAATTTAATTAGAGAAACGCTATACCCCCTAAAAAAGCACCAAAAAACACACAACCCCCCCCCCCCCAAACATACACACACACACAAAAAAACAACAACAAAAAACAAAAACAAACACCCCCTCAAAAAACCAACTTACAACACTGCTATATCTTGACGCAAAAGATATCTATTCTAAAATCACATGTATCAGTTAAATAGTGTGTCTCCATTAATTTGAGAAGCAGAAAAAAAAGGCTGATAGAATCGAACACTGACAATAACACGTCTCTTCAAAACTTCTAAAAATCATGTAATACAGAATATAGAGTCATGTAATGCTCTTACACCTCATATAAAAATTCAGTTGTACCCCAAATACTGTGGATAAATAAAAACTTTCTTCTGTCACAAACCTTTGATAAAATAAAAATTACCACTGCTAAACATTTTCTTTGTTCATTCTCTTATGCTAGACTATCATTTGACGTCTACAATGCCCCATCTTATTAGGCAGGACACATGCATGGCAAGTACAAGATCAGAACTCTTAAAAATCACTGCAACTTGGAAACATAACTTACACGGAAGAGACTGATGGCAATGTGTTACATACCCCTATATAATACGCTTGCGTTATCTACATTTATATATGCATAAATATCTATCTACATATTGTTATTCATAATATATCATTATACTTAATATATATCCTAAAACAATACATTGAGTATGTTAAAATAAAAATATGAATGGATTCCACAGCCTTAAATGATGGGATATAAAAAAAAAACTCCTTTAAAACAAAACAAAAATAAATTACATCTAGTAAGTCAAACAGAGTAATATATATATTTACGATTTAAACGACATTTGGTGTTTTTGGGGCTCTGTTGACTATATTTGGTCAACTCAACAAAAATGGTAAAATTAAGAGAAAAGGCCAGCTTAATAAGATAGCACAGAAGAAGCAGAAATGGGTTTCCAGCACAGGAAAAGAAGTTGCCGAAGAAGGACAAGAAGCCTTAATATAAATTATAAACAAATAAGCAGAATGTCCGTTATAGTTAAAGTTTCTTTTTTTATTTGGTGTTTTAGGGCTCTGTTCCACTACAAATGTCATCTCAAAGCCCATGTAAAAGTAAGATGAAAGGCTACTTTAAAGAAATAAACAGAACAGAAGTAGTTGTAGTAAAGATTTTCAGACGAGGAAAAGGAATTGCTAAAATCGGAAAAAGGCATTTAAAATAAATAATAAGTATACATAACAATATAAAATAATTACAAGGCTATACGAGAGATGACTCACAAACAAAAAAAAAATTATCTCTCTTTAAAGTATAACAAATTAACACTGGCCATCAAGCCCTAAAGTGTTCACACAATGATCAGCCAGGATTTTCTACCGCCCTTTGTGTACAAAAGTACTAAGTCCATCAGGATAGCAAATTAGCTCGAGAGTATTTTAACGTCATGCATAATGCCTACTTCTCTCCCCTTAAACAACTCTCCCCTCTATTGACACGAAAGAGAGCCAGACAGAAGAAAACAATTGAGAGAAGAAGCTTTCACTCAACCCTTAGCTGGCTTTTACTGCATGTTACTGGAGTACTGGCAGTAGGCCTGATTTTCATCCTCTCTCTTCAGAAACCTGGAAGCAAGTTATAGTAGCGGAAAGCAACTACGTAGACAGTTAATAATAACACACAAAGAACCTTTTCTGACCTGATAATTCGGCCGTGATCGAGCTGCATCTTTCTACGTGCTGATGAGAAGTGGGATGGGTCCTGATATAACTGCAGCTCGATCCTCGAGTTAGGTTGAAAGAGGTTTGGTAGTCCTGCATGCCAATTTAAAGTCTTAGGTATGACTTGGCCGGGGATTGAACCCGCGACCTTCTGCTTCCGAGGCGGCTGCTCTACCACTAGGCCATCGGATCGGTGAGAGAGAGAGGATTGTGAGGTATAATGGAAAATGTACATTAACATGGAATTCACAGTATCACAAAGACCTACAAGTACATGACTAAATGAAAACTAACAAGCGAACAAAAGACCTCCAAAACATCCCAGTCCATATAATTAATACTTCTAGAGGTAGAATGCCATGAAAACGAAATGAAAAATCATACATTTTGTACCAAAATTAAACATGGGACCTAGGATATAGAAAAAGATTTATTGGGTGTCCCTTTCAAAGTGACACAATTTCATTTGTTGGTATTCCTCCACTCACCCTAGCTAACAAATGTAATACATATTGTCTCCTAAGTTTCAGAACGTGTATGTCTGAAATTGGGTCACAACATTTTTGGCTTTAGTTGACTAGAATGGGCGTGCTCAAACAGACACAGGGACAATATTCCCTAAAAAAAAAATATTTTCCTTTTATCTTTTTAAACATATCACACAGGTCTATTTAACATGTTCGCATACTTCATCTTTTAAAACCAGAACCTCTCTTCAGATGTGTCTCTTCAGGTCAATAATGATTTTGGGTGATGGATAAGTGCAGAATCACTAAGTTAAATTGTATCAAGAGGAACAATCACCTAGATACGTTCTGTTCTCATGTCGTAACATTATTATGAAAAGTAGATGGTCTCTTCAATGACAATGCAGGAATTCTATAAGACACTGTGTTTGCTGAAGGCAACGCTGCTACAACTGACCAACTGACGCGTGAATTTTTTTTTTTTCAGACATGCATACAGAAATATATTTTGTCTTTAAAATGTGAAAGACATATTTGAAAGAGTTCACTTTCACCAGTACATCTTGCTATTCAGGGAATAATCATGGATTTTGTTTTTTTGTGCTAGACAATGCTTTTGATTATATACTTCTATTCTCCTCTTTTCTTTGTTCAATTATAAGTGTTTGGGAATTTTAACACTTGCATGTAATCGTCCAGTTCTAGGTACTTTGATACTTTGAATACTAATTCCTTAACAATGACAGCAGATTTAATTGAACTCTGAGGAAGAGCATCTCACACAGCTTGGACTTTGTATTTACCAAAAAATGAAAAGAGTCGACGTCTTCCACCTAAATCCATGTCTCCTATACTTCAGTATTGATTAAACTTTTGACATTTCTTAAAAATGAACATTCATCATTTTCTGTAAATGATTCCAAAGTTGTTGTAATAACCACTTTTATATCTGTGTGGAGCAGCCGTTTATGAAAAACAGAATATTGATTTGCTACCAAAAGAAAAAAGAAAAGAAAAGAAAAGAAAATGGAACTGTGACAATGTTAAGCAGGTCTACAAGCCCAAAATGATATTAATAAATGTCTAAAATTTTCGTCTTTCTTTTTAACATGACATTGTATTATATGTTACCTACTCAGGAAAAAAAAATGGTGATGAGTGAAATTGTATCACCTTTTTGGGAACATCCTGTTTAAATCAATCCCTCCAAAAACAAAGACTACATTCTTTCTTAATCACAAGATTTCATTTATTCAATGTTCATGAATTGAATGAAAACATCTGATAGGCTTACACAGTTGTGGGAAAGGAGCAATTTAGCAGTGAAATGAAATCAACACAATATAATAATTTATTATATATAAGTAAGGTATGCTTTGTGCAGGGGACATAACTCATAATAAATAGCGTCTTGCACATTTATTACTTGGATCAATTAATTAAGATCTGACACTCACATAATGTGAAACACATTTCATTTGTATACAAATCAAGTGAATGATTTGTCATATGATTTGCTGCTGCACACGTCATAAAATGCTTCAACTAGCTTCCAATGGAGGAAACAAATAAATTAATTTCCCTTTCTTATTGACGGCTCAAAAGGGTCCAGAATGAAAACAAAGTTGAAACTCTCTCTCTCTCTCTCTCTCTCTCTCTCTCTCTCATATTTTCTGAACCATTTTTGACAAGTGGATTTCTGTTTTTTCTGTATGTGTTTTTTCAAAAATAAATTAAATAAAAGAAAGATGACAAAAAATTTAATAGTGAGATGAAAGTGAACAGCTGTGACTTTCCTTTTTCCTCCCCAGAATCCATGTCACACTAAAAATCATGTGGAAAAAGTGATGAAAAAAAAAGGGATATTATACACACACTCAGTCACTCGTCACATTTATTGATCAATTTCGGGTAAGGTTTTAACCACATAAAATTACAGATATTGATACTTGCACACAGGCTTCGTCCACAACATCAAGTGTTTTCATCCTCAAACAATGATACAGTAAATTCTTCTCCCAAATACATTTGAGAAGAACTGAATTTGAGTGTGTGTGTGTTTGTATGTATGTATATATGTGAGTATGTGTGTGCGTGCGTGCATGTGTTTTGATGATGATATCACTGTCAGAATTTTTTTTTGTTCAATTTTAATTTTTGAGATTCAAGTTCAATGTAAAAAGACTTTTATTTATTTGTTTATTTCCAGTCTCCACCAAAATCAAACCCCACTGGCTTTTCAAGGGTAGTTCACTTGAATGGGTCAACATTGAGAGAATTGACAACCTTAAGAAAGGTCTTAAGTATTGTTAATGCACTCAGAGAGTTTGAAAAGTGATTTTGGATAAACAATGAATGGGACCATCAGAGAATTCATTCAAAATTGAAAAGAAAATAAAAAAATTGTCCTCCCTTCCCCACTAGATAAACAGACTTTACAAAATGAACATGCAACTCACCTTACGTTTTACTGTCTCAGAGCATAGTATGCCAAATTCTTCACAAACAAGCCATATATTACTAATATACAGGAGCACACACAAAAGTATGTGCCCACGTATCTTCAAGAGATTTTTACACTGTACAAATTGGATTAAAACACAACATTCAATTCATTTCATAAATTGCAATTTATGGGGTGTGGGTGGGTGAGTGAGGGAAAGGGGGGATGGTCGGAAGGAGGATGCATGAAAAAGGAAATGGAAGCAGCTGCACAATTTGTGCGACGAGGCGAATTTGTTTAGTATAGCCGCTCTTGCTTATAATTCAAACCATGGGACTTCAGGGCTTAAACTAATGTTCACTGGGTAGAAATGAAATAACTCAAGAATGTGCCAAGAAAAAACACTATTTGTCTTTTTCTTGCCTAAATGTTCTACCTCTATCCAGCATAGATATTCCAATGCAAAAAGAGACTCGAATCTTCATGACAATAAGAGTGTATGATACGAGATGTAATTGCAATGTTTGATAGAATGACAGACAGACTTTACTCTCTCAGCCCGGAGCTCCATTTCATGCCTGGACAGAGGCCTCTACAGCTGGACTAGATCTATTGGTGCTGTCAGCGGTCGCTCGTCCATCCGGTCCAATCTACTGGCTGTTGCTCAGGCTGAAAGAGTTAAGGCCCTTCCTCTGAAAGGATTCTCGAGTCCCAGCAATGAAAGGGTATAAACCTCTGTTCTGGTTAACTTCATCGGCTGACTTTAATTCTCCTTCCCATGACCTCTACGATACCGAAGAGACGGGCAAGCAAAAAAAGAGCCACAGCCACCACTATTATATAATTTCCCCTCTTATGAGGTGTTGGTGACTTTAGTAATTAGCATGGTTAACCACATGTCAACTCAAGCAACAGCAAGACTTTAATGAATTTGACTTGCAAGGGTAGTGACAAAGTTGGAATCGAGTCTCATTAGCATAATCTGGTCCATGAACACAGGTCATTATGGTGATATGTCCTAAGTAAGGCACTTAACCCTGACTGCGTCACTCAAGTTTGAATGAGTACCTGCCTTGTATTGTGCAGCTGATGGACTGCTCCGCAGCAGGCTCTCTTGGAAACTGATGAAGAATCAGTTGGAAAGAATTTACTTCTTAGGCATATATATATAAGCATGGTAGTAATAGCCGAGTCTGTATTTGTATATGTGTGGATACAATCTAAAATCCCACCTTATATCTTCACCTTACCCTTTAACTTTTATTTTAAATCAATAAGGAAAAAAAAAGTGAAAAAAGGGAAATTAAATGGATTTTAAAAAATACAAAAAATCGTACTCCTCTACCCAACCCTCATCTCTTGTGACACCTTGGAGATCTCTATACTGTGCTTGTTGTTGTGGAAACAGCTGTTTTTCATCAAATATCCATAACAATTTTATAATTAGGGGGAAAAGATTATTAATGACGTAAAATATTTCTTTAAACGAAACAACAACAAAAAACAATAAAAACAAACCCAACAACTATCCCAATGTAATTTTCTTTGAAACCACTGAGTCAAAAAAGTAAATAAGAATGAAAACAACAAATTGATTTTTTTTAGGAGACTCTTTAAAAGGCATTTTTATATGTAAGGAAAGAAAACATTTTTGACTTGAAAGCTCATTTAAAGTATGTCTCAAAACCATGTTTAAAATCGTATGGTTTAACAGCTGTTATTCTTGCCAACCAGTGAAAAAGAACTGAGATTTCATGATAAATGTTTAAGCCAAAACTTATCTAGACAAGTGCCGCCCTCGAGACTTAAAATCTACAGCTTATACGGAAAGCAGACAAAGCCTGCAGGCTTTGGTTGTCAACTAAAATGCGATTGAGAAATTTGACTTGTCAAATTGAAGAAAGGAAGCTGAGAACAGAGAGTAGGTCCAATAATTAATGATCAGTTCACAAATGTCATTCAAATCTTTCATGTTGCTATAAAGTGCTTCAATGGGGATATTCAATCAAGAGAAATACTTTAACCCTTTGAATCCGAGGTCCTGTTACAACCGGACAGCTCTTACTTCCTGTTCCCTTACATCCCGCTGTAAAGGGATGGGCGAGGCCCCTCTATGTTTTGGGTGATTTTCTTTGACACAAAGGAAAAATTCCAAATCATTTAGTGTGGCAATGAAGGTGGAAATATGTGAAAATCTTTGATAAAAAAACGTGCCTCAAAGGAAAGCCGTTGAAGATTTTTCTGGGCATATACAGGAGGCCTGGCAGGAGGATGCTTGTTATGCTCAGGAACTCAAGGTTCATAGGGTAAAAAGGCTATGGAATGAAAAGTGCACAAAAAGTGACACATCCAAAGTTTTCTCTTTAAAAACTAATGAACATATAAATAGTATATGCCTATTTCTCTACCTGGGTAATACAGACCGGGAAAGCAAAAAAGGGAAAAAAAAAGAAAAGAAGCAATCAGCAAAAAAACAATAAAAATGGGACACCCCCCCCCCTTCAAAGAAAAGTCGCATTAAAAATCACAACAATTCTATTGACTTGGTCACACAAACATGGAGTATTATATCTTCTATAACATAAAGGAAATATCTTTTACTTTTACTTAGGAAAAAGAACCCAGACCCAAGCAACAACCAATGATAAAAAACATAGCTTATAAAAGCCGCCAATAAACGCACAACGAAGATGTTGACCTCGTGCAGAAAAATGGAGTATTACATCTTTCATGTTGGAGAAACAAAACATTACAAAACAAAAACCAAAGGCCAGCGAAATACAGCAGTGAAAAAGAGCCA
>JAOWAY010147069.1:0-10611 GCA_028565895.1 Goniobranchus geometricus
AAAGAAGTGGTGTATTTTAGAAAGGAAAAAAAATGTAGAAGATCATGAATCCCGGATGAGAATAAATCCAGAGCGGCTGAGAAAAATACCCTGCTTTTCTCTGAATCACTATATGAAAAGAAAAAGTAAGAATGACCGAAACATGACCAGTTTGGAATTAATTTTAATTATAACCGTTCTTTTTCCTAATATTAAGTTGTCAAAGGTGAAAATTATTTGAGAACTATGATAAGGAAAATGTTAAAAAATTTTGCAGTTTTATGACCATAGCTCGATGAAGATGTCAATGTCAGTTCCCATTTTTTTAAGACACGACATGAAACAGAAAAATAAACAAAAAAAACCCCCGGAAACCAAGAGAGGAATCACCACTCCTAAAAACAACTAAGAAGCCAAAACAACTCAAGAACAAATATTGTATTCAAAGAAACCAAAGGAGCACTTTCCCTCACCGCAAAACAAAGATTTGTGTGCTTCTTTGGCTTAACTTAATTTTTGCCTTCCCACATATATTTAGAAACTGACCTAACATTTATGCAACCATTTTTGATGTATCGACAGAAGGCTATCTAGGTGCATTTTACTAAACTCAATGTGGTTACTGAATCAAATATGCATTTTTAAAGTCTACTTTTACGTGGACAGATCCAGTCTCTCGTCAGTGACAGAAGATTGCCAGATCGGATTTCTACACTGTTCGGATTTCATTGTTTTGTTTGGATTTGTAGATTATTTTTTGATTAAAGGAAAACAGTCATGTGTTCATATGATTTGTTTGGATTTTAGAATTTTAAAAAAAGTTTTTTTTGTTTTGTTCAAAAAGTCCTATGTGTCATAGTAAAACAAACATAGATCTAGACTATGATAAAGGAGTACTTCAAGTTGAATTTATGGTGAATCTTTCCAACACATTGCTTATGTAGATCTAGAGAAAGGTTTGATGTTATGGAGATACAGGATAGATTAGATGTATTTGAGAGACAGCTTTCCAGCAAAATGTAAATCTAGATCTAGATAAATATACTGCTCTATCTTTACTACAACATTCTAGCTCTAGATAAAGTTCTAGATCTATCGATCTTTGAGAGAGAGAGAGAGAGAGAGAGAGACTTTTCATTGAATGAACCATTGTGTATCTTTTCAGTCATCCAAGTGAAAGGAAATGATAAAAGCAAAGCAGCTAATTGCCTTTACCTTAAAGAGCATTCAAGTCCTGTTGTCACACCAGAGTGGCCACAGGGTAAAACCTTACTGGTCTACAATGTACCTGCCTATTGTAATAAGGTAACTATTTTTCCTTCTTCAAGAGTAATAATAAAAATACGGATTCCCTTGTCTCTAAAGTAGATGCTGCTTTTTTTTTTTTTTTTTTTTTTTTGTGGCATTTCAAAACTTGTACGTATGTTTGCCGAGAGGCCAAAACCAGAATAAAATAACTTGTGAATGATTTAAGTTTAGGCTGTTAGTTTGTGACATACCGTTGTCCACATAAAGAAAGAATTTATGTGCAGATCAGATTGTTTTAGCGAGTTTGAAGCGACGATTTTCTTTTTTTTTTATTTTCAAAACAAATACTGGGTACCTGGTATGACTGCACAGAACATGCATGTAAAATTAAAGGACATGAGGGTGCCTTGACTTAGTTTTGATCTCCCATTTGTCCTCAGAGGGCTAAAATTAAAGGCAATAGGACATTTGTGATTTTAACTGGACTATGACCACTGTTTCAGGCATTGGAACATCACTGCATTTATCTCCTTGGCAGGCCATTGCGCTCCCTACACATTCTCAACTCCTTGATATTGGTTCCCAGTATAATGAGATAATATATGTGTATATGAGTATATATATATGAGGTAGGCTGATAAATAAGTTCCATTAAATAACCTTTTTTTGTTTTCAATAGCAGTTTTAAAAATGACACATCAAAATAAAGCATGAAACATTCAGCTCCATATCTTATGATACTTTTTTTTCCACCATCGCGATCTACACAGACCTGCAAATGTCAGACTAGTTGGCGCACACCATCAGCGAATATTTCTGGTGATTTTTCTTGGCACCTTCGGCAAAATCTGCCTCTTCTCCTGTATTATAATAACTTCCTTTCAGATACTTCTTGAGCTGAGGGAACAAGAAATAATGAGATCGAAAGTTTCAACCGCATTTAGACATTTTGAGTTTGGCAACTACTCTTATCAGTTGTCTTGACATCCGCCTTGCAGGGGACTTTGTGGTAGCTTTGTCTGGTCCTTTCCTTTAAAAATTCATATCCATTTTCCACCTGCAGTATAAAAGAAACAGATACAGTTGAACACACCTATAAAGAACACTCTTGTACAGAACTGATGGAAATAAAGAACACAATTCTTTGCCCTGTTATTTTTCCTCTCTTTATATCTGTTGACTGAAATAAAGAATTAATGATATAAAGAACAATTTTTATTGCCTGGGCATGTTCTTTATATCATTGTTCATTAAGAAACCATGCTTCATTCTGTTATTGATATTTGCAGCAGAGCTTCTTCCATCTGTGAAAAATTTGTTAACAGAGCGCCTTTTGACAAGAAACTAGTTCAAAGTTGGGATTTCCTTGTTTACCGAGATGGCTTACTAGTGGTGTGACATCACTGAATTGTGAGCTCAGTTGACGTCACACAAATTTGTTGCTCTAGTCATATGTGTGCAAAGACAATTGGTGTGAGAGTATCAGTTTGGTGTTTCAAGTTTATTGACGGAAATGTTTCAAGTTATTGGGAAACAGAACTTATTTGTCATCAGCCATTGTATAGTAAATCCATGAAAAAGTCCAAAACGTGCAAAACTTTGAACCTTATCATATCAATATTAGTAAACTGATTTGTTCTAAAATTAGTTTGAAAAGTTTGGCATTTCTTTTTGTAGTCTGTTTGACTTCTGAGACAATACCCATACGCACATACACTTTCTGAAAACATCTGTTTGCTCCTTAAAATGGATCTCTGAGTGTGACTGAGTCTTGCCTTGATGCTAACAAAAACGCAATGGCAAAAAAGAAAGAAAGAAAATTCATGGGAATAAATCGCCGGATGTCCATTTGTGTATAAAAATTGTGATGGAGACCGAGGCAAGTCAAACAAAACAAGAGGGTCCTATTTCAACAGTTGAATTAATCATTCAGCTGCGATTAGATGATTACTTAGAGTCCAACTGCTATAGGCAGTTCATGATGCATGATGAAAGGTAATGCACCAATTTTAATGACCAAACATTTTGGATGAGAAGTTAAGCCAACATGGTCAATCGATCATTGGATGAAAGGGAATTGAGTGAAGCGGCTGAGTGGGTGATTGACAGCACTGGCTGCATTGAACAATGTACTTCATGCACCAATGAACAACCTAGATTCTCATTGATTGCTTTATTGTAACTGATTGTGCAATGGCCCATTCAAGCCATTTCTTGAGTTCATTTCAGGGGTTTAAGATTGAGAATAAATAAAAATGGCCAATAAGGCAATAAACCCATGCTGGAACTGGCCATTTAAAGGCTGAATATTGATAGAAACAAGGATGTTTCTTCGATAAAATGGAGATTTAGGTGGAGGGAACAATTAGACAGTCACTACTGTATAAAGATTGTTTTTAAATTTGCAGGCGCTGTTAATTATAATTCTTACTTTTAAATCTTGCAGACAAACTTGGAACTTGTATTCAAAGACTTTGGAGAAATTCAAAAGATATACCTGCAACCTAAACCAGCTTCTATGCCTATGAAGATAAGACAATTTTTGCCGTCCCCAGCACCCAAGGTAATTTTAAATGTTGTCATGACGTATAAATCAGACATAACTCCTTATTTTCTGAAATTTGCATGTAGTTTAAAATGCTAATATTTTTATAGCCATGTAAGATTGGCTTGCTTTACAAGCAAACTGTGTTCCATATCCGCATTTGCTCAGAAAATGGAATGAGTCTTGCTTTCCAAATCCATTTCATGTGGAATCTATACACCTTCAGCTTTTTGAACAAAGCAGGAAAGAGTATGAGATTAAATTGATATTTGAATTAAAGGCTTGTCTTTCCAAAATCATCATAAATGGGTTAGAGACAGACCATTATAACAAATTGACTCCAACAAAACCTGTGTTTAAGGATGGATGAAATTAAAAATTATTACAGTAGAACCCCCATTAGTCAACATTGCCGGAACCCCCATTAGTCAACATTGCTGGGACTATTGAAATCCCGTTAGGTTAAAGAGAAAATTAACATAAGAGGTGCAGTAGATTTGAAGGGGAACAACGATTTTCTGGTCTACATCCGCCATAAGGTGCATCTTTTGGTTGACTGTCAGAGTATTGCGTTTTCTCTTTGAATTTGAAGTCATACCGGTAATGGAACTGGAGCTTTTCCAGAATTACAATAGAATGATTGAGAAATATGCAATGCATCTTCTCAGAATGCAAAAGCAAAATGACTGAATCAACGGTGAGGCAAGGCAAAATTAGGACTGGCAAAGCTTGTGTGATGGGCCTCTGAAGTACATGAGTTGTGGTCAGCATCTCTTCTTTATTTCAAACTCTATATAGCCTATCTGATAAGAGAGACATTACTGGTAACACCCACTATCTTTCTTCCCTTCACCCCACTCCCCCCTTTGCATCCTCTCGCATGGCATCCTTTGGCTGGCACATCCCTCTTTTCACATATGCACTTGATTCAGTCTTGGAGTTTTCAATGAGCTTATCAGTTTGGGCTATTAATTAATGTCACTCTGTAACTGTAGTTCAAGTCATGTTGACATAAGAAAAAAAAAACAGAAGAAATTTATACTTGCAGGATGTCAACTTAGATTGTATGGAGTAATAGTTGGGAGTTTCAAATCAAGTTGACTGAAGCCAAAAGTAGAATTAATAGACGTCTAGATATAGCTAAATTTGAAGATATGTTTCCTTAAGATAACTATAAATTAATTTCAGTCATATGTAAGCCACGAGCTATAGAGGTATTTTTGATGCATTTTGAATTATTATTTCAATTTCAGTAGCCTCGCTGTATTTGTTCTCAATTCTATATATTGAATGAGAATCGTAATGATTAATCATCCTATGTTTAGACAATCAGATTTTTTTTTTCAAAAAGCACATCTGTTTACATTTTTCCTAATTTAACTGTATATTGATTTTACTGTTGACTTCCTCATAATCATCACAATCAGTACAGTATTTATGATATACAATATTGAGACTGTGGAGTATTTTATCCACAGGCCTTCAAAGTTGCATATGTGGTGTTTAAGAATGCAAGCAGTGTAAAGAAAGCTTGCAACCTTTCCTATGACAATGTTCTGCTATTTTCAAATAAAGACACACCAGTTCAGTCCGGTCTGAAAGGTATTTGTATGATAAGTATTATTAATTTGAAATAAGCCAGTTTGTTGAGAAGTAGCAGACAAAATGGTAATAATAGAAATTAAATACCTTTGTATTTGGATGTGATATTGTTGTCATATAAATTGTATTATTTTTTAAGTTGAGTCCTGAAAAGTCAACTAACATTTCCTTTAATTTCTTTTTACTGGTTGTCCAATAAGTATGAGTGACTGAGTGCTAAATGATGAAATGTTAATAGGCCTAACTCAAAAAGATATTATTGGAGAGGCGTCAAATTAGAGACCAATGGAATGTAGTTAAGGCAATTTTTTATGCTAAAGTTTCAAGACTAAACGAAAAAAAATCAGCGTTTAATTGCTGAATAGGCTGTGGATTGTGTCTGTACACTCTAATACCCCCCCAGGAAATAAGCCAGGGGAATATGGGGATCTTTTGAACTGCGTTCTTTGAAATTACCTTGGTCCCAAAATTGTGCTTCAGTCAGTTCATGAAGAGTTTTGATGTGTGAGCTGTTGCCGATCTTGCTCACCCTTGCTAGTTATTCCTATTCAGCCTTGATTTGAATTTTTTTAGCATCTAGAGGCATCTTTTGAAGTTAAACTCCTGATTTCTCCATCTTCAAATCAAAAAAGTGCAAGTGACCATTTGGCTGTCCAGGCTGTGCTGTGAAAAGGCCGAAACTTGCAAAATGGGTACATTCTGAAGAATGCGCATGTCCCTCATGACTTTAAAATTTCCGATTTAAAACTTGCACACAAAAAATTGCTTGGGTGTATCTAGGGGTGTGCAAAATTTTTGTGATTGGAGGCGTTGCGTTTTATTCAAAGGATTTATTTTCTTTTCATACTTATATCATGCATATTTCAGGCACAGTAAAATGACAAGATTCTGTGCTTGTAAAAGGAAAACTGTTTTATTTACTACTTGTTTCTCTTGAACTTTCTTTGCAGCTTACATCCAAGATTATGAAGATTCAATATTGAATATTTCACATTTAGAGCAGAGAGCTGAGGAATATCTTGCTGAATATTATAAACAGAAAGATGAGGTAAGTTAATATGTTCAAAGAAAATAAATTTCTGATTTGCATTATTGTTAATATACAACATATTATGTCAAGTAATAAATTATTAGGACTGTAGACCATTAAAAATTTTTTTTTTTTCAAATTTATCTTCAGCACCTGGGTCTGCAATGAAAAATTGACTTACATGTACATGAGAAAATCAACTTTTATGCTAGCTTTATTATGGGTCAAGTTAACTTCTTGTTAGAACAGGTGATGTACCTGGACCAGATTGGTTGTGACTGTCGTGTAATAAACCAATGGTGGATCTCTTTGGAATGGCAATTGCAATGATGTCATTTAGTGTCTAACAAATGTTATTACCTGCATGAAACTGACCATCTTTAATGGAAAGTACAATCTTCATACACTGTATTAAATGTGTTTAAATCATCTTTCTTTTACTTCAGCCTTTTTAGCCCGCAAGGAAGCATAGGCCATCAAAAACAAATCTCATCTTGCTTCTGTCCTTAGTCAGCCTGTCCACTGACTTCTATGTTTGACCCATCTTTCCTATCTCTCATCCCAGTTTCCTTTTTGATTTAAGCTTATGATGGCCCCATGCTACAATGGCCCTCTCAACTTCTATCTTATGGCTTTCATGTCAGGGTCTATCTTGTTCAATGTCATTCAAGTTCAACTTCAATCCATCTTGTCACAGTTTCTTTGGAAAAGATAATTGCGACAGTGTGTAGCAATGATCAAGCTTTGCAGTGTCTCATGCTTTTAACTTTAAGCTTATTTCCTCTTACTGTAACTTGGTCAATACTTTTATTAAATTTACTGGCTTCCTGAAGCTCCCAGACTTTGTTATTTGTTTAATAATATTGTTATTGTTACTTAGAAAATAATTGCTTTGTCATCCCACTCCATTTTTTTTTTGCCTGCTGTTGCCTGGTGAGAATCCAAAAGTTAGATTTGACTCTGAATGTGGACAGTAGTGACAGAAAAAATGTCTGTTTGTGAAGATCTTGGTTATGATGTATAAAAGAGAATATTATTCTAAGAGAACGCACTCAAAAGCTCTTATATTTATATCTTTGTAGCGGGAGAGTTATTTTACCAATGTGAAATTGTCATGTGATTCAATGAAGGAAAATCTTAAAATCGCAACAGCAGGCTGTCAGCCTCATCAAGAGACAGGGAACTGCTGAGAACTATACATCTGCACATGTGTATGACGTGGCAGTGAGTGAATGGATCATCTTTCTTGCAAGTCAAATTTCCATTGGTATTGAAGAGTGTATAGCTACATGTCTAAGTCTTTTGCGCTGTCCCTATATTTATAGCTTGTAACAACGGTAGTTGATTGAGCAGATCTGTGATTTTCTCTTTCATGAGAAGAAGAGCACTACACCTGTATGAAGACATAAAAAAAAAAAAAAGATTTTTCACATGACGTTTCTAGAGGTAGGTTGAGGATTAGAAGGAAATGTGAGCTCACAAAAACTGACAAATGTCTCACTTATGGCTTACAATGCACTGTTTCATTCTTTGTAAATTCATATTTCAATGACAGGTATCACGACTAGTGCCTCAACCAATAAGTTTGAGAGTACATGTAATAATCAGTGCATAATTGTATCCAGCTCTTATTTACAAAAAAACTCTGCAGGAAAAAAGAAATGGAAGGTGTCCCTTTGTACTAGCTTTATTAAGGCTTAAGTAAAGTTGTTGTTAGATCAGGTTATGTACCCGAACCAGATTGATGGGTGAGTGTGGTGTAATACAACAGCAGTGGATCTCAGTGGGACGACAAGAAAAATAAATCTCAACTCGCTTCTGTCCTTAGCCAGCCAGCCCATTGATATATGACCCTTCTTCTATATCTCTCATCCTAGTTCCCTTTTCCATGTAGCCTTGCAATGACCTCATGCTGCAATGGGCTTCTTATGTTCAGAAGTTTAGATTTGACACCGATACTACTAACAGTGGACAACAATGACAGAGGAACTGTCTGAATCGACCGTGGCTATCATGCATTAAAGAAACAATTATGTTAAGAGAACCAGTCAATGAAGGAAATAAATAAATTCGCAACTGCAGCCTGTCAGCCTATTAGTATCTGTTTTGGGCTTGTTTGGTGGTGGCTATAACGTTTTTGAGGAAGGTTTGGTATTTCACAGTACAGCCGTGCAGGAGTACCAAGCCCCTTTCAAACCTTACTCAAGAACTGATCTGCTGTTATATCAGGACCCGTCCTGCTTCTTATGAGCTCACAGAAAGGCGTGGCTTGATCATGACTGGATCATCCGATATGATGACGATGACAGATCTGAGGAATGTTCCTTCTATTACTTTTTAAGACATTTGTTTCTTCTACAACTTTTTAGGACATTTGTTTCTCTTTCATGGGAAGAAGAGCAGTGTCACCGAATGAAGACATTTTTAAAGTTTGTCAATATTTGTATGACATTTCTAGAACAGAGTTTAGGATAAGAAGGAGAGAATGATCACACAAAAACAGGCACACGCCTCACCTATGGCTTACAATGCACTACAGTGGAGTAGTCTGCTTAAAATAAACTACTTTGGACCAGGCCAAAGGTGGGTTTCCAAGGGAAACAACCATTTCATTCAAAATATGAACTAAATTTAGAATCTATAGGCTTTTAGGTTTATTGTAGATAAAGGAAGAGGAGAGAGGACAAGGGATGGGTGATGAGGAATAATGCTAGCGAAAATCGGCCTAATGGGTGTGGAAAAACTTCAAAAACCCTTCCACCCACTAGTCTGGCTGTGGAAAGAGGCCGCAATGACTTCAAAAGTTTGTTTTTAAGTGGAGTGAGGATGATGGGGAACCATTCATGTTTATTTTAACCAAAGTTCACTGTATTTTATTGTTTGTAAAATATGTTGCAAGACATGTACCAGATGTCATGATCGGTTACTCAGCAAATAAGAAATTTTCGATTAATAATGGTGGTTTAATTGTAATTGTATACTTATTTACAGAAAACTCAGCAGGAAAAAGAAATGGAAGGTGTGGCTGATGAAGATGGTTTTATTAAAGTGACACGACATGGTAAAAATAGAGGTGGCAGGAGAACTGAGGAGACAGAAAGAAAAGGACATGAGCACATACGAAAGAGGAAGAAGAAAAATGTAAGGGAAGAAAATAACACGTCACAGAATGTTTAATTTAATTGCAGATCTTGATATAACCCCATAAATTGAAATGATTCTATTTTAGTATGAAATGATGGTGATATAAGCACTCATAAGTTTCATATTGGTAATACTGACATGTATTCATCTCATGTGATTCATTGTGATTCGTGACTATGTTGTTTGTGCTGTAGGCTACTCTAATGCTCAGTTCTACAATGTTGCATTCATATGTTTATGGTCATCCCGAATTTCTGAATAAATAAAGTGTTTGAGGAACAAGAATTGTTGAAAAAGCTGACAATTTAATGTAATGTTATGATGATAACTATGTCAGAAGTATTTTATTTTATTGAAATATGAACAACTTCAATACATATATACATATTATTATGCATAGAATACTGGTGCATGAAATTGTAAAAGAAAATTTAGTACGGTACGGGATTGAGATTTGTAAGCTCCTAAAGCAATGAATTGTCTGTTAATGCTATGATGCATTGCCTTTCAATTAAAAAAAAAAAATCATGTCAATAGAGAAACATTTCATGGTGCTTTCATTTTCCTTTCAGGAGTTAAGGGATTTCTATACTTTTCAATTCAGGGAGACCAAACGCCAGCGTGAGTGTTATTATAACTGTAATTAGGAGGAAAATTTCTATATGCATGTTAGTCAATGGTTTACCCTTTACCACTTATGACTTTTGGGGATGCAAACTATTACTTGTATTGCATTCATATAAGTTCAGTCTCAGATGCTATTGATTTATAAAATGTATCTTTATGTCTATTTACTACAGTCGACCCAAAGTAAATTGATGTCACAAAAATTGTTATGTTCATCTTCTCTGTCTTCAGTTGTTTTACAGTAGTGACCGCCTAACATCCCGCCCCTCTGGAAAATGAAAAAGCGGGATCTTAGGCGGACAGCGAAGGAGATAACTCATACGGCTCTCAGTGTCATTCAGAATCATATCCAATCATTAACAAACCCCTATGGAGGCGTGGTCATAATCAAACTTAAAGAAAACAGTTTGTTTTCACCCTGTCAATCACAAGACAT
>JAOWAY010147180.1:0-10610 GCA_028565895.1 Goniobranchus geometricus
AAGGATGTGGCACAGTCTTTCCAATTTTTCATTGACTTGGTAGATAAGGATGTGGCACAGTCTTTCCAATTTTTCATGTGCTTATCAAGATCAGGGATATAACATGGGAATTATACACAAAGTCAATTTAATACCTTTCTAGAATTTCATCCCAATTTGCTGGGTCACTCAATTTGCTGGTGCCGAGATGAGAAAGATCCTACTACATTTGTTCTTTCTTATACATTGGCGCATTTCATGTTGTTCTTCATTCAAGAAATGCACAAACATTTGAGACGGTTCAATATTCTTATCGTTGAATACTCACTTTTATAAACAAAGTGCCTAAATACAAAAGTGCTTCCCTATCTGCAGCATATCCAGATTAATTTGAAACAAACAAGCATTAATTAATAGTAATAGGTACCTCCTGTCCAAGGACTTTAACTTGATGGAGACAATTCACAGCTGCAGAAACACTAAAGGCATTTTTTCGACACAAGTTTAAGAAAAGCAGTGAAACAGAAATCTGCCTAACATGGCCCATCATAGTTTTCATTTCTAGAATGGTTATGACAATTATTCCTACAGAACATGTTAAATAAGATCTAAATGCTTTTACTCTCTGTAGACTATTTTATTTTGATACAGTTTCTGGAAGCTTCCTAGCAAATGATGTTTAATAGTGGACAAAGTAGTGTACATGCTAAGTTTTACAAATTGAAGTTAATTTCTTTACTAGTTGTGTGTTTTTGTCCACACCATGCAAAATGTAGAATATTTCCGATTCTGCATCTCACCTGAGGGCTGGTTTTGGGAAATTGTTTTATTCAGTCACAAAGGCAAGGTATTCGAAATTCAAACCAAGGTGCAGAGTTATTTATTATTGTTGTTCATCAAAGTTTGGTGCTGTTTTTTAAGTTACGAAACCTCTGGTCCTGGCATGCATGCACTTTTTTTTAAAAATCAACAATGGCTGTATTTAAGGAATATTGGTGCTGTCAAATTTTATCTGCTTCACTTGATTTCAATGAATTTATGGTGTGTACAACAAACATAGCAACTGATTTTGTATAATATATGTGAGTTATCCATTATCAGATTACAGATACTGCCCTTATTGTAAATCCGTTGATAAGGAAGTCAAAATTGCAAACTTTTCTGGATTTGAAAGTATTTCACATTTTTAAACATTTTCAACTTGAACTAATTCTAATACCATATATATATATATATAAATATCACTACCATGAACCATTTATCCATACAAAGCAATTGATTTTCGAGTCAGGACTCAAGTAGAATAAGAATTTTTTTCTTTTTTTTTTTGGAAACAGTGAAGTCAGATGATCCGGTATTGACATTCCCGCAGCCTGTTTGACATAAAGATGCAAGATTTTTTTTTTCTGTGGTTTTCTTTTTTATATATTGTTTTAACATTATTAATTGTTTACATCATAAAGCATGACAACGAAATTAGAGTTAAAAAATAATATCACAATTTTTTTAACTTTACAAAAAAGTGTGTAATGGACATGAACAGATAATCAGCTTATCAAACCCCCAATTGACACTAGACTTAAATCTGTGGCATGTTATTCAACAAATCATCATCCTACAACCGGTACTTTATAAAACAGACTGGATTCCAAACGCTTTTACGGTAAAATTATAAAAGATTTTAGGCAAACAAATTTCTAAATTAAGAATTAATGTTAACAATGTACTTCTGGTTAGGGTCGGGGGGTTTTTAATCGCATCTTCCGTGTAGGCAAGGCTCCAGTGATTACAAGTAAGGCTGCACCTTATCAGTGTCAGTAAGCTGAATATGAATAAGCACTTCAATATGTCATATGTTTCATACAGTTGGACCCTGTTATTTTAAATTGTTGTTCTGATTTCCAGCCTATTCAGGATTTAAAACATACAACAGGATTTGTTCATTATATTTCCAGTCAATATACCAGTAATTTTTGTTTTTGTTTTTTGTTTTTTTGGCCGAGACGTAAATTTGAAAAAAAAAATCTTTAAAGTAAAGTTGTTGTTTTTTAAAAAAGGAAATAAAACCAAGGATGAGACAGTAACATGTGAGAGCACACCGTACTTCATCAGTTGATGATCACACAGTTTCGCAATGTGTCATTCAGTTGTAAAACCAATCACTACAGTCAGTAATGTCAACACAAAACCTGGTCATCGGTGCATGCCATTAGCTGTCTCACAGCCTTTTGCTGTCAACACCAATTGGTGCAAAGATCATTGAAGGGGGAGATAAGCTGATCGACTGTCCCAAGTGGGGATAGAATGCAAAGTCTTATTCTTTATACAATGGAACCCATGTATAACAGGTCGAGATATAACAGGGACCCGATTATAACAGGGGTTTTGAAAATCCTCGTTTTTTCTTGCTCTTTGTCTTTAGTAAAATTTACCGGCTATAGCAGGGACTATTAAGAGCCTAATCGGTTAAAACAGGGGCAGCCTTGAAACCCACTCAATATCTCCAAAAACATTTTACGCATACATGGTTTAATCCACAGCTAAAGGCAAGCAAGAGCGAGGCTATTTGAATAGTCCAGTATAGGCAACTTAACAGTTACATGTAGGGAGGCCTATTATTATTATATCCGGTACTCCATACACAGCGTAACGTGAGTGTAGCCATGGGCAGACAGCGTATATGACAAAACAAAAGTACACAGCCTTGGACAAAACACACACACACACACACACACACACACATACGCAGCGGTCACAGAGAGAGAGAGAGAGAGAGAGGGGATTTTAGCCATTTTGGTTATTTCATTATTTCACTTGAATTTGGCTATAACAGGACTCGGTTATAACAGGGATTTAAGACTGGTCCCACCATCCCTGTTATACTGAGGTTCCACTGTATATATATGCTTGTGTGTGTGTGTTTTGGGATGTTTCTATGAGAAGAAGTGGCATACCGGTTCAGGTAGCTCTTGTGATCACATACATTGTTTGAAATGGCTTTGTCTATAGAAGTACTCCAGGTTCCTGACTTGCATGAATATTTTATTTTGTTTGCTTTTATTGAAAAGTTCATACTATGCTTTGCACCTTAAGCCTCAGCTTCTCTTTTTTTGCATTGATTCTAGACCCATGTTTCAGTGTGCTGTTCTCTCAACACAAGAAGGCTCTTGGTCTATTTTTTTTTCTTTTCGCTCCTTTTTTCAAAATATAAATTTAATATTTTTCTCACATCAGCATGTCGCAGATAACAAAGACAAAGATTCCTCCAGAAAGAATAGTCGAAACGTTCCATTTCTGTCATAAGGTGGATAATTTTATCAAATGTAAGTTTTGTTTTGAAGGGGGGTTCTTGCCACTTCCGCCCCTATTTAACTTGGTCCACCAGGGTTCTGGGTGAGTGTCGGTGCCTATGCTTTCTATAGGGAAGAAAATCTTTCAGGTTTGGTCGGATTTTAGAATTTTTCACATGCGTGAAGTAAATTAACTTTCCTAAATTCTTTCACGCTTATCAGTATGATTATTTATATTTATAGTTCTCTATTATACTTATACTATTGCCAGACGATATTTTAGAATTTTCTATCATCTTGCATATTTACAGCCCTGTTTCATAAAACAAGATTAGTGTCCCCCTTTGTCTTCTTTACCTCAGGTGAACGTCGTTGTGAAGGGGCCAAGGTGCTGGTTAGCTTAGCACTCAAAGGAACCAAGTTCAATTCTCGGTTCAGGCGCACCTTAGAAATTTGTTATTCTTTTTCCACAAAAATAGGTTTTCACAAAGCTTCAGGCCTGTTGGTGGATCCAGAAAAATATTGAATATTATCACTCAGTCATGTTGAATTGCTTTGGTTTCTTGAAAGTTGTTAAGTTTAAGGGGAGATAAATCAGATTTTAATTTGTGCAGCCCTTTCCTTTGAGAGTAAAATGTCTTCATCTTTGTTTTAAAAAGTTGTCAGTTAGATGCCCATGTAGCTGTAATGGCTTTTCTTTGTACCGGGTATCCCGCCTCTGAGAGATCTTGAGACTTTCCTATTCACCCAGATAGGCATCAGATTGATCTTTTGTCTTGCTTATAAACAGAAAACCCTACTGCCCACGGCTTTTGGTCTCAGGTGTAAGAGATTCTTCTCTGTATTCTGATGATCCGGTCATATCTTTGGTTCTCGAGTTAGGTTGAAAGGGGCTCTGTGCTCCTGCAAGGCCGTATTAGGGGATACCACACCTTCCTCAAGGGGAAAAAAATTTTTCTTTCATACTTCTCCAGTTATTCTCTCTAACTCTAAGTGGGCATGTTCCTTCAAGAATGTTGCCTTCATGATGGCCCTTCTGTACAGATCCATTCCACCACCATCAGCTGTTGTCAAATCGGTTTCCATGTCTCTTGATATCATCACTCCAATGTCTTCTCAGTCTTCCTCTGCATCTGTTATTTGGCATTCTTCCCTCAAAGATGGTTTATTCAAGACTTTCATGCAGTTTGATGTGACCAAAATAAGTTAGTTGTCTCTTTTTTTTATTTTTTCATACTTTACTAGCCTGTCTCTTTATATTCCAAGTTCTCTAGCTCTTACTCAAGGAAAATAATCAATTATTCCAAGTGCAATTTCAATATTGGTCAGGATTTTGTTAACAGTGCAGTTGCTTTTAATTCTCTTCCCAATATAAGCCATGTCGTGGCTGAGGGATGGACCTAAATTTTCTTGTCAGAGTTGGGATAGAATTGCTAGCTAGCAGATAAAGATGTGATTGTCTCCTCTTAGTCAAGATGGAAAGGGGATTTGTACTGTGTTTCAAAGTCATCTCAACAGTTTGTTATTCTTGCTGTGAATGAGATACCAACTTTATAAGAGGGAGGAAGAGATCGGTGTATATATATATAGAGAGAGAGAGAGAGACTTTGAACGTGTCGCATTGACTGACTTGAGAAACCTGATTATTACTGTTAAAGGACTCTGTGATGTATTGGAAATGATATCTAGACATCCAGAGAGTCTTAATTCCTGGGCAATGCCGAATGGTAGCAAAAACAGCCTCATAAAATTTAAGTGGAGGATCATGATCGCCAATGTCTGTTCCAGACAAGATACCTAAAAAAGAAGACATCTAGATCTAGGAGTCGATCTGTATTTTATTTGAATCCACCTCGTCTTTTCTTACCCTTCAATGCCTTTACTGATGTACCCAATGACGTAAATACTCACTTTGTGTTCTGTTCTATCTGCTGATGCACACTATCAATGCTCCCTTCCGCAATTTTAGCTTGCTCCCTCAGGATGACTAGTTAATTTCAGTGGGTGTTTCCTCTTTTCTATAGTTAAATGTATTTTTAATATTTGGTTTCATTATTTTGTTTGAGGGTTGATTTTTTTTAAAGATGAGATCCAGCTGTGGTCTTTGCCTGACGGGACTGTCACAGCTATTTCAAAGCTCCCTTCTCTCTAATTCCATTTTTACATTGTGGATTTGCCAGGATTGGGTAGCTTTTTATACAAGTTATGGATAATATGTCTTTTCACGCTCTCATTGGGTTGCCCATTAATTTTATGGTGGCAGATATTTTCCAATTGAACTCTTGCCCGCTTTCTTAGAGGTGGTTTTGGGTTGTTTTTTCCCCTTTGTTCTTTAGTACCAGTATTTCAAGCCGTTAGTGAACAGATTTGGGTTGTTACCAAAGTGATTGTTGTCCGTCTTACTTTTATCATTTCAAGATCCACTCGCATTGGTGGGGAGGAAAAGGATATCAGGCTAAATGGAGTCTTCCTTGGTTTAGAAAGACGTGAATGTTTCATTCTGGTCACTTTCCGCTCTGTTTAATTAGAGGTGTTAAAAAGTCTTTCTTGTCATCCAGTAAGTCAAGTAAACAGCAGACTTAATGATCACAGTTAAAAGATGTGAATATTCCCCAACACTCTGCCCTGGTGTAGGAGTGGGAGAAAGGCGTATTTAGTTGTCGTGGTCATCCCCATATTGTGTGTTCAAATTGCATGGCTTGAAAATAGAATCAGGGTCGCCTGTAATCTAAATGGACCAAGTACTTTTGTACTCAAACTCCAAGGCGTGTAGAAAATCGATCAATGTAGGGCTTGAGGCCATTGTTTATATATCATCTTAATGCCTCCTGTTTTTGGATTTTTTTAGATTTCTTTTTTGTTCCACCCCATCCCAAGACACAGAGAGAGATGATATTTTTTTACATATGTAAATCATCCCTCCATTTGGTCCAATTATTATTATGATTTTATTTATTATTATTATTATTATTTTTGTTGTCTGTTTTTCAATGCTTCTTTACCCCCTCTGCAAAACATTTCTGATTCTCTTAGGCCGTGAACATAGTAAAAGGGTTTTTTCGCATACGCACAGATCTGAAAAAGCGAAAGCAGAGTTCTCGTACATATCTTTTGCCGCACAGGACAAAAACTTCGCAGCGCGTACAAAACCTTCCAAAAGCTTTTCGTATGTGAAGCGTTTTTGTTTTTTTTAAGGAATGAAGATCTAATTCTTTTTCGCGCTTTTCGGCTGTCGTGACACCCGCAGTGACTTGAGTTTGGGCGCCTTGGAGATACATGCAGACTAAGATATCTACCGGTACCTCTACTTTGACATGCGCAGAAAAGCGTTTACTATGAAAGCCCTATCTGGAATAGACAATGCATTGATAGCGTATGCAAAAAAAAAAAAAAACGCTTTTGCTATGTTCACGGTCTTACTCGGACTTTGTTAACTGTAGAACAGTTGTACTATACTAGTACTTTGTACAGTTGCGTTCCAAATTGGTTGAACAATAGTCTCAATTTTCAGAATTGGAAGTTAGTCCCATCGTAGAATCGGAGAGGGTGGGGGGATCACTGTATTATGAAAGTCTTCCTCATTAACAAACTGGGTTGTTTCTTCCCCCCACCAACCCTCCACTCCCCATATTTTCATTTTGTGGCATTTAACTTTTCATACATTTCTATATGTTCCATCTGCCTATGGAAAAATTACTTTCTGACTTGGGCACAGTTCTGTAAATTTATTTGTATTGTTTTCCCTTTTCTCTCAACTTGAACTGTTTATTTGTGCAATAATTAACAATATCCTTTCCAGAAGTCTTAGATTTTAAAAAATATCC
This sequence comes from Goniobranchus geometricus, assembly GCA_028565895.1. Classification (NCBI taxonomy): domain Eukaryota; kingdom Metazoa; phylum Mollusca; class Gastropoda; order Nudibranchia; family Chromodorididae; genus Goniobranchus; species Goniobranchus geometricus. The sequence goes on from JAOWAY010147180.1 coordinate 7,094, forward strand.
CAGAAAAAAACCCAAAAAACATAACAGTGGAAATTTGTAGTTTTTCCAATCTTTCTAGATAGTGCTTGTAAAGATTACGTGTTCATTAAGGTATTATTCTTGTTTTTTTTATGCATATAATATATAGATATATAATTTATAATATCATACTATTTTACGTATCATATATCATAGTATAATAATATCATTACTATTATTATCATTGCAATTATGAGAAAAAGTATATAAATAATTAATACTTGACTACTTTGACCAGTTTTATTTGTGTATTATTTATTATTATTTTCATTATTATTATTATTACTTGTCACTTTAATTTGATTTTTGTATTGACAAAACGCCATTATTATCAAAAGGTAAAAAAAATATAATTAAAACACACACACACTGTATAATTTCGTTGTTCTAACAGCTTGTTTGGATTTCCTTTCGTTCTTGATGTTAAGACCTCATTACGAAGATATAGCTGCCAACCGTTCCGTATGATAGGGACTTATTCGGCGTTTGCTTTCATTACGAAGATATAGCTGCCAACCGTTCCGTATGATAGGGACTTATTCGGCGTTTGCTGATGGGTTCAAACTCCATGATTGACCTAAAGCTAGGCGACATAATATCTGGAATCTAAAGTCTATGATTGTTGTCGCTGTACAGACAGTGCGTTTTGTTGCCTTGTTGAGGAATCTAATCTAACCAGATCCATCCTTGATGAGATGTCACAGGTGTACAGTGTACTACTTTAAAAAAACGGTGTTTTCTTTTTGAAAAGTTGGCAGCTATGCTTATACCATGGAGGCTGCTTAAGATAAACTGCTTCGGACTGATCAAGGTGTTTTCAACCATTTCCAGGGGAAACAAGTCAAAGCAGGTGGGTAGAAGTCCCATGACCTAGATCGAATCTAGCGAGGCTTTGCAACAACCTTCACTTCCCCACAGAGGAAGGTGGAAGTGGAGATGACAAAGGGATGGGTGGTGAGGGAGAAAATCCCAGTTAGAGACGGCCTTGCTGGCATGCAAAACCCACCACCCAACAAGTGGCTGTCTGCGGTCGAGCATAGAAAAGGAGAGTGATTCACGTTTATTTTAACCCAACTTGGTGGTATTTGGGTTTTGCATACCAGTAAGGCCGTTCCTGGCTGGTTGTCCCCTCTCCTCTTCTTTTATGGGAAGTGGAGGTCGGGATGCCTCACTAGACCTGCATACAATCCTTCTCCACTCCATTTGGAGTCTACGGAAATGCAGCCATTTTACAGGCGCACTTGCTCTGGAATGACACCTGAGCGGGGATGAGGAAAATGTGTGTAAATAGTCTTTCCCAAGGACTAAACAGAACCATGGCACAGCTCGGCCTCGAACTTGAAACCTCGTGGCTATAAGTTCAGACCTTTAATGCCCCAGCCACACTGCCATATTTAAATGGCTGCTTCCATTGGAAATGGTTAAAATAAACCTTGCTTAAGATTAAACTCCCTGATCAGTCTGAAGGAGTTTATTTTTATCGCATTCCACTGTATTTTCATAATATAACGGTATGAAAATGGTTACTTTCAAAGAGCATCAGCACCTAACATACCCTCCACTATTTAAAACAGTTTTAAAAATAGTCATAAAAGGCAGGTGCACAATTCAATCCACAAGTCAGATTATATCTAATTGTAGGAGGCATTTGAAGACAAGTGTGGCAACATAGACTTGAAAAGACAGACAATGTACCGCCAGTGTCTGTCACCTTAATAAATTTTAAATTCTTGAAAAATACATATATATGCAAACAATAAAATGCATCACCTTGAGAAACATGAAAACAAATACAGCATGGATTCAGACACAGAAGAAGTTGTAAATCTCGACTTAATATAACTGCCACAATGCCAATAGCCAAATAGCCTCCCTATTTCTTCACTTTTCTAAAGCTCTTGACAAAGAGGACCAGAGTAATGGCCCATTGATAAGTCAAGTACCTATTGAATTGTACACAACCTAATAAAATAGATCATATCATTTCGGAGAATAAAACTACATATATAACATAGATTATAAAACATATATACAGGGTGTTCCATATAAAACACAACCCATGTGGCCCTATTATAGCATTCATTTGGTTTCAGCCGTACTACTGCATCATAATGTGTCAAGGCCTTCATGTTGAATACGAAAGCATAAGCCCAACAATGTTTAATATAACCACTGGGCTTGATTTATGGTTCTATTCGCTGCAATGTTCAATATGTTGAATGTCTAGATCTAAATCATCTGCTGGGAAAAAGTCTAGATACAGATTTTTCCATATGATTATGATCACCTTTAGTGAAATAATGTGATGGCATGATCATAGACCTAATATAGATTAATAACGATTTAATTGTTGAAAATTAGTGAAGGGAAACAATAAATTCAATAAATCAAGATTCTACATCTATCTGGATCTAGATGTAGAATTCAGAATCCAAATCTAGATTTACAAGTCTATGAACCATAAAATAAAGCTGAATGATAAGTAGGCCTATTATTCGGGTTTGTATTTTTTAAACTGAACATGCAAGTTTTTAAATAATTTTATCCAATGAAGAGAAATGTGAGACAAGCAGACGAAAATTTCTTCAATAAGTATAAAACTGCTAAAATTTCAGCGATTGCATACTTTTCCTTCAATAGTCTAATGATGAGATTTTGGCATGCATTAAAGCCTAGTGAGCTATTGAGGCCCCATAGGTTCATTTTATACGGAACACCCTATATAGATGTAGATGGAACAATCTGACGTAAAAGTAGTTCAATTAGGCATCACCAAAGGAACTGTCCTTATACTGATCTTGGTGATACTAAGCCAACAAATATCTTTTATCATAAAACTTGGCCTTTTAGTAAATCATACTTTTTTTTTGTATAGAGAAGTTAAACAATACCAACAATAATAATTGCATCACCCTTCAGAAAGACTTAGATGCTCTCTAACAATATTGAGGCGAAAAAAAATGGAATATCACCCAGAAAAACCCGAAGATTGAGGAATTACTCCGCCCACCAGCGATGCTGTGTGGATGGAGCAGGATTGGACATGTAAATGAAAAACCTCGATTCTTGAAACAACAGAGATGGGAAGGCTAAGAAGAATCAAAGGGGTAACAAAAATGTCAGGAGGTATTTAGACGTAAACAGTATAAAAGAAGAAGACAGATGAAGGGGAAAAACATGGAGGGTCCCGATTTCGGGACAGGTATGAATAATAATAATCATAATAATAATAAAATGGGACACCCACGAGTGCACAGGGCGCTTTACATTAAATCATTTACAAGCATGGTAACATCCATACACTGCATACTCAAAAAGTAATAAATTAAAGACATTATGTTAAACGTAATCATTTCCATTTAAACACATAATATAGTACATCACAGCGTCTACACATTCAAATGGTCATATCAATTATCAATTAAAAACTAAGATGAATATCAGGGAGGACTACGTACAAAACTAGCAATTCCTCTACCAAAACCCAACACCCCCCCGC
>JAOWAY010147291.1:0-10609 GCA_028565895.1 Goniobranchus geometricus
CCCTGGATCGTAACATCTGGAAAAGAACCGTGGCATTCAACCCTGTCCGCAGGAAGATACAACGATGATGATGATGAGACATGTACTGACTTCAGATATAGGTTGTGTCCAGTTGCTGCAAAGTAAGGGAGCATCTGGTAGAGCGATGATAAATGGAGTTTCCAATTTCCAGTGCGCTCTGCCCGAATAAAGCAACGCAGTAAGCTGACCATATCAATGTATGTAAACCACAACCTGGCTGTTTTATGTTCTTTTAACGTTTCTCGTTTAGCCTGGATTTGTCGCTTTACATTTCGGACATGCCTGTCATCTTTTAGTTGATCCACTGGTATAGTTCCATCCATAGTGGCTTCTATCAATGCTTGGATTTCTTCAGAGTCCTGATCATGACTTTCCGATATATCGAATTGTGTTGGAAATTGTTGGGCAAGCATTTCGTCTCGGGGCTCAGCCTCTTTAGGGCCTTCTAGTGATGGCATAGGAAAACCATAAATGTCAGACATTAAAAGCGCGTGGAGGGCTGAATCTAAAAGGTAATGCGCTCTCACAGCCCTTGAATACGCTTTTCCGTTCATGATGTAAGGGACTGAGTTCGCAGTGTAACATACTCCCAGGACATCTTCAATGCCTGAGCCTTCCATCACATGACCAACGCATCCCAGGAAGCTCATTGCAGTATGAAATCCACCCAGCCTTAGCACGATGTTCTCAAGGGTGATATCTGAACTTTTAGCAACCACTGCGGTCTTTGCCTTCCAGTACAGTGGCTGATCAAAGGTGATGACTGGTGTCTGGTTGTACTTTTTGGCTTGGTCTGACAAGTATATCAAAGCAGATAATATGCAGGATTCATCTGTGGGCTTCAAATCTATTATGGGAAGAAATTCTATTGTGGATCCATCATGATGTTTTTCTCCATGCATAATGCTTTGCATGAATCCAGACCACATTGGTCTTTGAGGGTGAAAAATCCATGACGTCTTCCATAAAAGGTCAGCATCTGCGAGAGGATTTTCTATGTCAGGTATTGACAGAGCTTTATAAAGAAGGGGAGCTGGTTTACTTTTGGGGTCACAGAAAACTATCTTTACAGCAGCAAGTTCCCTAACTTCATTCATAGAAATTTCTCTTCTTGGGATAATTCGCTTTCTTGTGAACGACGGCGTGTATATTGCAATCATCCCCATGCCATGGAAAGTATTCAAGCCATCAATCGTTTCGATGTTATGGTCGATATTGTCGGCTACAAACTGAAGTAGGGATGTTTCAGATGAGATTTCCAAATCTTTCCCACATTCTATGGCAGCATTTTTCTGAAAAGTTCTGATTTCATTATAACTTGAACATAATCCTAATTTATGCAGCATGTCAACTATTTGTTTAGAACCAGTTTGATGGTAAATCTGTACACCTAAGCCTATCTGAAGGGGAGCAAGTAAAGATTTGGGTCTAGTTGCTTGCATTATGGCTTGTCCTAAAGACGCTATTGTTAGATCGTTTTCGGATGGCAAAAAAATATTTCTAAGAAACAACTTCAGACTGTCTGGTAGGAGTTTAGTATTCTCTTCGCAAGATGAGATAGAAGCTGAACTTGGATAATGTGTTTTACTCCCTTGAATGGATTTTATGTCAGCTTTAATTAATCTGGCAGCAGTTGTAATAATATTCTTCTTCTCAGTTTCTTCTGATGTGCATTCTTCGCTTTGGTGAAATGAAAACAGAATTTTGGAAACATTTTCTCTCAATGTGACCACATCAGATAACCCATCTCTTTCCGTGAAGAAAAGTATATCTCCATAGTGGTCCATCAATTTCTTTTTTAAATAGGCCGGTGTAAACACATCTAATCCGTAGTTTTCCATTTCCTTTACGAGATGTTGTACCGTCAGGGTTTCTTCCTCTTTCCTCTCCAGATATGATATGATGTGTTCAAACGCGTCTTTGCTTTCTTGACTGACTGGCCGACCCCTTTTTGTCGATTTGCGTTCATCTTCAAGGCTAACAAAATTGGATGGAAGATCTTTTCCAGTTCTAAAATTGACGCTGCATTGCTGGTGATATTTCACCTCTAAAGCATGAAGATCTTGGCAGTATTCCAATCTACCTAATACTTTTTGTGACCATTGATCTTTACGTATATTGCATTTTTCTTTAATGGACATCAAAAATTGTTTTTCTGTTCTCACTGGAAACACATCTATGTTTCTTTTGGTCCGCTTGAAAAGGTATTGTCCACAAAAAAGACATTCATGCCTTACGTCGAACGAAGACGTTGATCTGAGGGAAAGTGCCCTACTTTGATTTTCAAGTTCACACTTTTGAGCTGCAGCGGCGACACTTTTTTTATTTACATACTGTTGATTACAACGACGATGGACCTCAGTTCCAGGATCTAGTTTTAAGCTGTCGTTTCTTAAAGAGCTAGCTTTATTAAAAGTATCACAGCCCCTGACCCCAAGTTTTGTAATAGTGTCTGTAGTTAACGATTCGTTACAAATCGGACATTTGACGTGTTCACTCATTTTAATCTGAAAAGAAATGACCAGGGCACTCATGTAAAAGATGGATTTTACAGCGAGCAGTCGGATAGTTTAGATATATAAATGATGCAAAAGGAACTCCATATTTGAGGAACTCATGGAGGAAAACGTTGGTTTGTTTGGGTTTTTTTTTCGTTCTTTCGAATTGAGCAAAATGTAATGTTATAAGTTCGGCACTAGTATAAAATGTGTGAAAATTGTCTTTGTAATTAAGCTGACGTTTTAAATTCTTATTGTTTTCAGTGTGTAACAAATCTAATGACATACTGATATCGTTTCCGTACCTTCAAGAGAGTTACGTAATATCTATCCAATGAATCAGGGGTGGAGAAACTGCTGTATGTATATTCATGCACACTTTTGTTGATCTTTTTCAAATCTAAGTTTTGCCAACAAAATCAAAGTGAATGGAAAGAAAGACGTTATATAGATGTCTAGTTACCCACTAACCCACATAGGAAATAATGTCGGTCAGGTAATTATCAATGTTGTAACACCACACATTGTCAAGTCAATTCCACCCCCTTTCTCCTCCGGTGCTCCTGCGACACTTTCTTTTTCACGGTGAGAAGATTTATTTCTCAAGTTGACGTGCATCCCCCGTAGATGCGTAACTTGATACTCCGATTTTTTTTCTTTTTCACAGCTGTACCCACTTGGTATAAAGTATGGTGTTCTTTTTGTGGCAGGTAACAAAAATTAGGATTTTTACGATTTTCAAATTAAAATCTCATTATGTTAGCACCCTCTGATTAAGGTAAACAGTGGCTCATTTTAATCAGCTGAATGTGTACTACAACATGGTGCAAAAATCATTTATGTTGCAATTAGTTAGAGGTTCACATAACAAAGAACTCTATCTTTACTGGACTATGAGATCGTCCCTATGGGGTGTGCTGGGTTTAAATTTCAATCAATCAATCAATGGTAGAGGTTTGTGTCTGCGATTGTGGTAATTGAGAGGTCAGTTGTTTCAATTTGCTCCACTGGGGTTTGAACTCGCCTAGCCAGTTTCTTCCAAATAATGGGTTGCTCCCTTTTTCTACGACACACAATGGGAGTGTCTTCGATGTGTCATGGACTTTCACCTTCATGTCAACAAATCCGAGGGGGAAAGATCTTTTCACCCGTGCAGTTCTGACGTACAGTTGTAGGCCTGTCCTTACTGAATTTTGGTCTTTCCTTGAAGATCACCCGGAAATTCTGGGCTGACATTTTGCTCAGTCCTGAACCATTTCTATTTGTTTGTCGTTGATAATTTGATTAACCCAGATCTTGTTTGAGGTGCATGTGCTGCCGCTTAAATGGAGACTGAAGAAATCCTCCAAATTAGTTTCATCATCCAGTTGATGCACCTTCTTCCTGAAGTCGGCTATAGCTTGGTTGCCATGGCCCTGCCCTGCCTTCTTGTATGGCCCGTTCGAAGAAGGGGCTTTGGTAGCTTTGGATCGACACACTTTTTGAATATGTCCCTTTTTGTGGCAATGGCTACATTCAGCGTCTTTAAAGTAGCAGTTAGCTCTGCTGTGGTTGGTTTTGCCACATGACTGACACTGCTGGAACTTGTTTGTCTTGGGTTTAGTGACGGCATTTACGTTTTGTGTGCCACCACTTGAAGCATGAAGTTCCGACGCATCCTTTGTAGCCATCTTGAGTGCCTTGGCCTTATCGAATGCAGTTTTTAAAGTGAGATTTTCTTCCTGTAGAAGACGCTTTTGAATGGTTGTGTCCCATAGACCACACACCGGTCTGTCCCTTAAGAACTGTTCTAGATGATCCCCAAAGTTGCAGTGTTCACTGAGTCTCTTGATTTTGACGATATATGCTTGGATTGGCTCGCCTTCTCGTTTCTTCTTTTTGTGAAACCTAAAGCATTCAGCAATCTCTAGTGGTTGAGGAGAGAGATGAGCATTTAAAAGTGTTTTCAGCTCTGTGTATGTCTTAGATGACGGTAAATTAGGAGCTGTAAGTGAACGGAGTAGCTGGTAGGATTTAGCTCCGATGCAACTGAGAAGGGTTGCAGCTTGCTTTGTGTCATGGACATCGTTAGCAATGAAGTACTGCTCCAACCGTTCTGAATAGTTTTGGAATGTTTCTATAGAACTGTCAAAGGCTTCAATCGTCCTTGACATTCTTACCTTTTTATCCTCGTCGCCATTGTGGTGTATTACTTAGAGTGAATTGACAACAATCTATACGTGACAGTGAAGTGCACGATATAGTGAAGTGTTTCATTACATGACAAGACTAACTGCATCTGGTTCACTCCGCTGCTCCTATACCTGATGCTTGGGTTTTGGTTGCAAGCCAAAAGACTAGTTTCCCTTTGGGGATGAATAGAGTGGTCATTTAAAAGAAATATTGACCTTTTTAGATATGTGTCAAAAGGCAAGAAATAACAGTGTATGAGGGTATGATGGAATCCTCTGTGAAAATGCTGTCTTAAGGTTCTTCAAGGATGTGTGCCTCTACGAGCTAGCCAGGAGACGCGACTAAGGAAATTCAAAACATTTGACTCCATATTCAAAAAGGAGTATCTGTTTTGAAAAATTAAAACACATTACCAACAGAAGGTTTCCTGGTTTCCTTTTGCCTTGAGTAATGCTCTCTAGTGCAGGAATCTCTTTGATAGCTCATATCTTGTCTTCTTCTTGTTGCAAATCTTGATTGTTTAGGCTTTAAGCCAGGACAGAATCATCATTACACATTAATTGAAATTTGTCATGGTGAATTCAAATCCGTTTATTGTGACTAATTTGTAAAACTTTGTTGAGATTTGCCAGTGCTCAGTACTTTTTGTACCATTGATTTAAAAGTCATTGAAGTAAAGTACACAGATCTAATCATTAAAATACATTTTACACAATGCATTGAAAAATGTTGGGACAAGAAGCTATCCGAAAACACAGATGTTGATATTTGAAGATGCCCTAGTGATTGCAAATCATTGTCAGCGGTCGAGGTATAATATAGGCTATAACTCTAGTTGAATGTTGGCATTGCTTTGTGATTTTTTGCCTTCTCATTTCAGCAGCTAACTGATCAATCATCGATATTGGCTACATATCCTGACAAATGACATGATTTATGGTCACTTTGTAGTCACCACAAGTTCTTACGGTCTTTTCCTTCACGACACATACGATTGGTGTCACCCGCTCAGAATACTGGACAGTTTCTATTTTGAGCTCTGAAGTTTATCCAATTCCTTCTCAAATTCAGCTGTTAATGTAAAAGAGGGATACCTAGCTTTACAAAACTTGAATAATGCTTTTTGATTTAAATCACTGGCAACTTTATGGTCTCTCTATAATCCAGTGGTGGGATTGAACCTTCAGTCTGGTTTTTAAGGATTGTTTCTAAGTTATTAGTTTGGTTTTGTGAGGATGAAAAAAAATATTACGCCAAGCTACCTTTATGATTTCCAACCCGCCCGTACCAATATGTTGGGTCCATCACCTTCATTGACTCATAATGTGAGTTTATGTTTTTGCTGATTTTGAACGATGTCAATTTGGCTTTGCACATATATTTTTTATTTGTTCTCTTGTGCGTTTCCAACATTTTTTGATGATAGTTTCAAATAAGACTCAGAGTTCAAGTTTGTTTATCACTGAAAGAGCAGCTCCCGTGTTAATTTGGATATTGAACTTTGTTTCATTTCCTTTTAAGTTGACATGGTATGGGTGTCCTTCCCCTGTAATACACAAGAGTGAATAGTTTCTTCTTCTTTGTGTTCTTCTTGGTCGTCCAGATGCAAATTTCGTGGAGAAGAGCGGCAGTTGCACTGAAATCTAGCGTTGCTTTCCCTTGGTTATTGTTGGCATTGAGTGGAATGGCAAATTTTTGTCTTCTGTACTCTTTTGTTACGCTTCAATCAAACATGCCCATTGACAGTAATGGTAAGACTCCTTTAATTGTATGTGTACAAGAAGAGGAAAAGAAGCAGTTAAATTGACCATCATGTAAGATGATACACCTAAGATCTCTGGGCACTGAATTAAAAAATAGAATGTCACATACCTAGAAAGTCTTCCCTTTGCTATGAAATTTTTAACCATTTTCTAAGAAATAATGCATACGAAATGCATTTTGTAGGTAATGACTGTTATTACATAGTATGAGAAGTAGGCAGCCCATAAATGTGATAAACATAAATTTTCATTTTCCTTTTGCCATTGTGTGTAATAGATATTGACTGCTCTCTCCAGTGCTTATTTTTGCCTTTTGTATAACAAATATGTTTTCTTTGAAATGATATTGAAATTTGGAATAATTTGCTTAAAATTGGTAATGAGATGAAAGGATTTGTTTGCCAAATTTGTTTCATTTTTTTTTTCGAATCCATTTCTTTACTTACTCCTATTTGTTTTTACGTAAGATTTAAATATGTTTGTCAATGATATGTAAATAAGTAAGTCAAAAGGATGACTTAATTATGAAAATAAGCATGGAAGTTTCAAAATATATGCAAAACAACATATATAAATCGTTTGGTCATCTGATAAGGAATACAATGTCTAAATGCAGAACAGAACCTAGAATGATCCTCAAATTTACCTCCTCCTGAGAACAAATTCTGTAATTGAATATGTTAGGAATAGAAGCATGGTAGTAAATGTATACAATGTATATTCATGTACTTATATGACGAAAGATATGAAACTTGATTTTAAAGTTTGTTATTGCCTGTGACGTATAAAATCTACCTCCCTTTTATTTGTGCAAAGACAACAGACAGATAATTTAAAATTCCTAATTTGTTTCCTTACTGTTTTGTTGGCCATGTTTTGAACTTGAATTTCTCAAGAAATAGAATTTGCCCCCAGTTTTTGAAAAGCTGATTCTTCCAGTTGTGTGCTCTTATGATTTACATCAATAAACTGTTTAATACAAATTTATATATCAAATATCTTGTCTTAGTTGGTTTTTTAAATATATTTTAATGTCCTCATGTGTGTCTTGGCAAATGAACAAGTGTCAATGTCTTAGACACAAGACAGAATCCATCACAAACATTAGTCATCTAGCTAACGTTTTGCGTGTCCTTGGATGCCCTACCAATGCTACAAGATTTGTAAATAACCAATGATTACTCATTTACAACTGGCAGGACATCATCAAATCTTGAAGAAACACTAGGATGGCCTACCAATTGAGAAGTCGAGAGCTTGAACAGAAGTCAAAGCATTTTCACAAAACCAGAAATGGACTTACTGATGTAACAATGAACCAATCCCAAACAATTGTACAGCTGGACAGTCAGTCAGGCAATCCAACTTACACCCTGCCAACACTCATTAACAATACCCTTGTTTTCCTCCCAGACACTTTGAATAATAGAACAGCATACCTCTTTCTGGAAATGGAAATGCAGCAGTAGCTTTGGTAACCTTTCAAATGCTATCTAATCAACGAGCCTCCAACGCAGAAAAACACTTTAACTTATGCACTGACAATAATGCTGAGTCTGTGTCAGTCAGTATGAATATGAAGAAGAAGAAGAAAAGTATAGGCATGTGTCATATCTCTCCTTGCATGTCATAGAAGGCGGCTAAGAGTTAAGAAAAAAAACACCTGCCTTTTGTCTCATCTGTCCTCTGGCTTCTACCAGGCTTTTTTTGTCTTGGGGAAAGGGAAGGGGGCATAATCAGCGGCCATCCACTAGTTCTGTGTATTGCATGACTTGTACATTTTATACAAAAAGGGTTGCTTGCTGTATATATATAATATAGATAGATATAGATATACATGAACCAGGTACTTTTGTACATGTATGCCAGAAGAAAATCTTTAAGTAATTATTGCATTGCATAGTCTGGATTTCGTAAGCCGTTATTGATAGTTTTTTTGTTTTTTTGTTTGTTTCTTTGGATTAAAAAAAAAACAGTTGAGATATGTTTTGCCTGTAAATCATTTCTAGATTCAGTTGTTGTTTTTTTTGATAATGTTATGCTTCTTTTCGACTCTGGCAACATCCTTTCCTCTCCTGAAAACTTATTTGTGCTACTTGTTCTCTCTCTTATTTTACCCAGCCCTTCATCTTACTTTTATACTCAAGCGCTAAGATGAACAAAGGGAGTCCATACAGCCCTTAAAAAAAAAACAAACAAACAAACAAACACAACCTTCTCTTTTCCAATACTTCACATGTTCCATATCTACAGATAAAGTGGACCGGAACATCTCAGTATTACAAGAAAGGTCGAGGAAAAGAGATCAAAGAACAACGGGCAATGAATGTCCACATCCTGAACACAAAGGGCAACCTCAAAATGGCTGAATAAAAAGCAGTTCACGAGGCTTTCAAATAAGTGGGACAGATAGAAGACCATGGCCCTTAATGCTTGTTCCAGGCAAGTCACCGATTGATGATGATGACCATGATGATGATGATGACATGCCACTCTACCTGTACCAGTGCCATCCCTTTTCCAAGGTAGAGAATTTTTTCCCTTTGTAATTTAACCCTTCACACAAACCCTTCCGACAAGACTCCTCATCTTCAAAAACGATGAATGAAATGAAAAAAGAAGATAGTTACGAAGTTATTTAAGGGGCTTCAACATTGCAAGTTATCTCAGCAACGGTCCTTTTTTGAGATGACACATGAGCCATAAGGTAAGCCGAAAGCACAACATCCTGAATGACTCACCCATTCACAGTATATTGACACTGTGCCGACCAGCCTTAGAAATATTCTCATTATGCTGAGCGCCAAGTGAGACTGTACGGGTAACTACATTTCCAATTTTAAAGTCCTAGCTATGACTCGGCCGGATACTGACCCCGCGACCTTCTTATTACGAGGTGAACACTCTACCACTAGGTCATCAGCCCGATTACAGCACAAGACACTCAAATCCAACTAATATACATAATTTCATGAATTTTCTTTTAATGGCTTGTTACTCATACTATGACAGTGATGTATTGAGGGAACATATTAAGTTAACTATACTTTCCATTTTTCACGGTTAATGTGATTGAAATAATTATAAAAGATATGTTCTTTTTCTTCCAGATGCATGCATGAGTATTAGAGTACATAATAAAACACTTTCCATCTACTTTGCTGGTGTCTTATAAGCCTCTCCTTAAAGTCATTTATATTTTTGGAAGAATTAACAGATTTCTGCAGGCAGAACCTTTTTGTGCTAGCACTTAAAATTGTAAGAAGCCTTCGAGCTGAAAAAATAAAAGTTGTGGTTTTGGAGACTATGGATGGACTAGCTGTTTTAAAACGCGGTTTTGTATTTTGTTTTGCTGTTGTGGTTAAGGAGATATTGTGAGTCGTGACTATTATTGAAGTAAGGACATAAATTGCGGTTCTTTTCCTTTCATTTTGACAGTATGTCGACATTGTTAGTAGGGGCCTGAGAAGATGTTCTCTCATTATCTCATGCTGGGCCTTCGTGTAGTCTGTACTCATATCATTCTTCCCTTGGTCACTTAATGGGATGGATACATGTATAGCTGTCACTATTTGTACTCCCCCCCCCCCCTCCTTTTCCATACACACACAAAAATACATACGCAAGCACACCACAGAAGAATTTCCTAACGGTCAAACGCACAGACACATAAACAAAAATTGGAAGGTTTAGGTCTTGGCTATCCCTGGCACAGGATGCTGAACAGACTAAGAAGAGTGACACAACTTGGAAATATTTGCTGGCGTCCAAGACACAGGTGAATTTCCAGTGAGATAGGTAGCCAAGATTTACAATTCAAGGAACAATATTGCTTCAGTCCGTTTGGCATCCTGTTGTGTGTTACAGGGTCAGCTACAGGTGATAGAATTAGGTGTAAATTGTGCAAATTACGGTTGAAGACACAACATTTTGGTGAAGAACCACATGCCCAAGTAAGCAGAAGGTTGGTTTTGAGGGGAACTGTCAATGTCTACATAAACTCAAGGGACATAACACAGTAAAATTCAACTTGGTACTTTTTTCCGCTACAAAAACGTCATTTGTCCAATTTGACAAATCCCCCTCCTTCCCCCACCTACATTGAGTTTAAGGTATTTTGTTTCTAAGGTCTGACAAGAATTGCTCCTGCTTTGA
>JAOWAY010147402.1:0-10608 GCA_028565895.1 Goniobranchus geometricus
AAAAAACCCAACAAATTTATTTTTTGAAAGAAAAAGTTTCTTTGCAAAATCATAATAATGGGGAATATATGTACTGGCAGTAAACTTAAGCACAGCAAGCTATCCTGTCCTCTTTTGTCATATTATTTTATGGATGAGGAAAAAATTAAATGTTTCATCATGACAATTTTATGAACCTATGAACTCTGTCCCAATGATGTAAGTGGGTAAGCTGACAAGTGAAAATCAATTAGGGTGGGTAGTTTCACAATACATAACCTTTAATCATTAAAAGTATGAGTTTTAGTGCTACATACAAGTAGCGCATTTCCAATATTGAATCAAAGTCATTAACTGTAGTGTATACGTGTAAAGAAAAAAGACTCCTATAGAAGCTGTTAATAATAATGATATGATCCAATGAATTCACGGTCCCATCCTTATACAAAAACCAGTATTCCGTTACAGATGATTTTCTTTTCTTCATATAGGGTTTTAGGGCTCTTTTCGACTACCCTTCAAGGATGACTTACAATACATATTTATAAAACTAGCAAAGAAGGCCAATGAAAAAGTGGCATGAGTCCATGACGAACATTTCTTATGGCATCAAAACTGTTTCAATTTCGGCCAAATCTCAGTTAAAGTTAAGGATAAAACCTGATCTCTTAAATGAGGCCTACACTTTTATAATCCTCTTCATCACTTTACAAAAGATAAACCTGGCTAAACAAAAAAGAATCCAAATTAAAACCATCGAGAAATGTCCTCATCACTATTGCGTCCTTTGAAGACATCTGACTACAGAGGCAAACAAAGATTGGCATAAATAACTTGCATACATCTCCAATAACGCCACATACTTACTGATGTGAAAGCCCGTGCTTGGTGATATAGAGACACAAAACCCTTGACAGTATGTCTGCTTTAAACTTACTCTGGGAAGAGGAAAACACACTACAGCCTCTCCAAAAGGGGATTGGAGAAGATAGGCCTATAATACTCACACATTGCCTCAAGGGTCTTTAACATTAGAATAAACTTTGGGTAAAATGGTGACAAGACATTCCCATCCACAAATGATGAACCGGGTTTTATCAATTTTTCTTTTTCTGTATCAATCTTATAAAACCAAAACCAAAAATCCAATCACAAAAAAAAAAAAAAAAAAGCGTTGCAAATACAATGCCATTCTGAATGTAAGTGCCCTTCCTCACACTGCAGCAATAAATAAAATTTGAAGGAGAACGTTACATCATATGTTTCAACTATGCAGAAAAAAGATAGAAGTTTCAACACCTTTAAAACTTATACAAGCCCAGCGTATTGTTCACAATATTTTAAAATCAGACGAGAAATCAAATGGACCAGCTGCTTGAGTAAATAATATGAGGGACTAAAACCTGAAATTTATGAACTCTGCATCATGTGAGGTTAGGCATGTGTAAATATAATACAGGTATTAGTGGCCTTTGATCCATAGCAGAAGTACATCATAGGAGTGAGGACAACTGAACAATAAAGCACAATTCTACAATATCACAGGTTCAATGATAACGGCAATGGCCATTTGCTCATAGCACTTTTTGCCCCTGTAGTCACACAATATACGTAATTGGAAGTAACATTAAGAATCTTAGGATTGGCTTAATAAAGATAGTATTTATATTAATGTACAATCATATGACACTCTCAGAGAAAGCAAACAAAACAGATGAAGGATTTTAAAAAATGTATATATATATTTAAAAAAAAAAAAAAAATGCAGAAAATGAGTTCACTAGCTTATAACAACACCCCTGGTCTGACAGCCAGAAAAAGGAAAATAAATAACAACAGAGGGATTAAGACTGGGAATTCAAGACACGTGAAGAAGACACATTCACCCTAAAACTGAGGTAAACATTACCCTCATGTCAAACCTCCAGGCATGAATTTTTTCTCTGCTCAGCCAAAACATTGGACAGCAAGCAATTGGATAAATCTATCAAAACGACACTGAAGCAATGCTGGATATAAAGTTGATCAAAACATGAGAAATTTCTTGGTTTTAACGCCACCTACAATAATGCTCTCATTAACTCACCTCTGCATCATATGAACAAGGGATGGAAATCAAAGTGGAGAGACAGAAGCTTAAAAAAAACCAAAACAAAAAAAAAAACAAAAAAAAAACCAAAAACAAAAAACAAAAACCCTTGATGGCTGGGGCAGAAAGAGATGAAGTCAATGTCAGATATGACTAAGCTTCAACAAAGAGCAAGGCAAAAATAAAGATTAAAAAAAAAAAAAAATGAAAGTCCATTGGAACTGAGAAAATATTTGCTCAGTGAGGAGGCGGATCTGTGTCTGAAGCACCTCGATGAGGTGGCATGTGTTTGAGCATACTCCTCTTGGCTGATGCAGGGTTAAGTCCTCTGTCTCGCGCTGAAAGAGGAGCCGATGAAGCTCGCCCAGGCATCACATTCAATCCTTGCTGCCCAAGCGTGGGCCCATGAAGTGCTACTGTATTTGGAACTGTGATAGGGCTGCACACTTGTCTAGGACTTCCTGACGTTGAACTTGATGCATAACCCCACGAAGTCTCCCTGAAGGTAGTGGCTGAAACTGGCCGACTTCCTTGACCCGACGAGGCTCTCTCTACTGCCCCATCAGCCATCTTCTCCGTCCTTGAGTTCCGATGTTTACTGTTAACATCCTGTGAGTTTCTATTTTCTTTAGTTCCTGAAACAGCCCCTAGCTCCTCCTCTGATTCTGGTGATTTTAGAGAGTCTAGAATAGAAGTTGGATCATCTACCATATCATCCGCCCCTAAATTTAACTGTTCTGTTAAAGTGGCCAAAAGAAGTTCTTGTACAAATACATTTCGCTGGGTAATGTTACTCTCAACAGCATTGGCACCCAACTCTGATCCAGCACTTTCAGCACAAACCCTGAAAAAGAAAAATGTTTCAAAATGTTTTGAGCAACTGTCTAGCTTTGGTTGTAATTGGCACCTAGATTTGAATAAAATACATGCCCCACCACCTTTCTTTCTTAAATTTTGATTTTTCTATTTTGGATGCAGGGAGATGTTTCAAAAATGCTCCTCAATAAAATCAAGACCGACCCTAAGACTAAATCCAACTGAATGGGTGCGATGCTGCAGTAAAAAATATGAGCAACACAATGACTGAGAGTGAAATTTAGTTTGATTGCCCTTCAGGGTCAAAGATCCACATTGTTTCGGGCAATTTCCATTTATGACATCTGGGTCTTTTGTATGATACTCTGATCGTTGTTAGATCCAATCATACTGAAATGTCTACATCTTAAATCTTATTCTCCACAACTAAGCTAATTTCAGGTTCTCCTTTGTAACTTGCAAAGAGCCACTCCTCACCTATTTCCTACTTCTTCTCACTTGACCAATGGCACAACTCCCCCCCCCCCTCAAGGACAAACAGTCACATACAAACACACATGCCCAAAACCAAAGCTAAGTTAATGTAAAAATCAGACAACAGAAATGTTTACTCGCCTTTAGATATTCTCTCTTTTTTTTTTTTTTTATATATACAAGAAAATGAAATCAGGATCTTAATATCTTCACATCCCAAGTTTTGGGTAAAGTTGAGGAAAGCTTCTTAGATTTTTCTTCCTTAACTCTATGTGCATCTCACTCTTATAATCTCAGTTTTTCATTAAGGCAAAAAACAACTGACTGAATAATTTTCTGGGCACAGAAACTAGCTAAATGTCAAGAGAAACATTGAAGCAAGCAAAGGACAGTTGGTGCTGCTTAATTGCAACATAGCTGAAGCGACAAAATTGTTGCATTTATCCGAAGGTGAGATTAACTGGAGCTTTGAACTTCTTACCAAAAATTAGTTGTATTTGCAAAATGTATATGTAACTAGTCATGACCTCTTCCCTCGCCATGGCTCATCGACGACTGAGCTGTTTAAATATGCATGTGGGCATTCACAAACTGACATTCACTGGTCGTGACGCAAAAGCAGCATACTGCATTCACTGGACAGCGTGACGTGTCAGGGGTGTAGTTAATTGTCAGAAATGTAGTACAGACATGACTCTTACTCTTTAAATAGGAGAGGCCTTTTGACTATGAAGTTTTTTTTCAAATCAAAAGCGGGTGCTTATGTAGGGGTGAGAGTATCCCTTACTATCTCACTACTGTATACATTAGAAATACTGTATCATACCAAAGAGCTCACATCACTGGCTTTACCTGATGGATGATTATCCGAAGTGTGTTGCGATTAACCAGTGTTGTTATAAAGAATAAATACTGTTTTCCAGTGAAAGTTGCGTTTTAGCAGAAATTGCAAATAAGCAGCGTCATCTGTACCAACTGTTTTCACCAGCAATAAAAACAAATTCAAAAAACCCAAAACATCAGACCCGTCTGATAGCTTAGTGGTAGAGTGGCCATGTTGGAACTGAGAGATCGCAGGTCCAAGTCGTACCTAAGACTTTAACAGCCAAGCTTTGATCACTTAGCCCACAAATTATTGTGCAAAAGCAAGAAAATTGCATCTGTGAAATACTAAATGACAGTTTTCAGTTTCAGAAAACCAAAAATACCTCCCCCCCCCTCTGCACCATTACACACTCACAAAAACATGACCCATACATATTTTAAAAAAAAACAACCTACAACGAAAAATGATAGTTAACTCACTTTGTTAGAAGATATTGGGAAACTACTTTAGATGACGGGGCAGATGCTACATTTGGCTCAGCTTGGGTGGGGGCTGTAGTACTTGAAGGTGGAGGTTTGGAGGCGTCAGTTTGTCTCCTTGGCAACCGCTCAAGTTGTTGTCTAAGAAATAAAATTTGCAAATGCAATCAACTAATACCATCTTTAAAAAAAGACAAAACAAACAAAATATGCCTGACTACAACACAAAATAAGTGATAACATTCTCATACCAAAACAGCCAACATTTTACACATAAAAGAAAAAACAACAACCAAATATAAATCATCATCAGGAAAAAGTTTGAGAGATGTCTTATAGAATAATTCCTTACTTCGGTTCACATGTAAAAAAAAAAAGGTCAGCCATGATGTATCGCTTGTCGTAAGTAATGCTCTGTGTTACTATTTATTAAATGTTATCTTTACAAAAGAATGACAAGCCTAGCTAAAATGCAATGTATAAATCTCTGAAAATTTCGAACAGACATGCACACACACAAATATGTCTCATGGCCTTGGAAGACGAAATCGAAAAAATGACATATAATCCTTCATCATGTCAGTTGTCCCTGGTTCTTCACCTGATTGATAAAATCTCAAGTTGTCACAAAAAAACTGACTACATCTAATCAGTGGCAGTAGTAGACAAGGATCGTAAGCACTGGAACTCAATATCTTTCTCCAGATCAACTAAAAATCTAGATCTAGAATAAACTTTATAGATCAACTAAAAATCTAGATCTAGAATAAACTTTATAGATCAATTCTAAAATCTAGCCTACTAGAATTACTAATTCATTGTGTTAGAGATTCTAATAAAGCATAAATACTTGACCACCATATGTAATCTGAGATCTATTTCTCATGTGTAATCCACTGACGCTGAGAAATATGTCCACACCAAGTCAATGCAAAGACTGAATCCGATGATGATGAATCGAGGACAGAGGAATGAATTTCCCACAATGGAAGAAAGGATTTTTAAAAATAAGACAAGGAAGAAAGGATTTTTAAAAATAAGACAATGAGCATGAATGGTCCACCTACCTTAATTAAGAATAGCCTACACTACCAGAGTAGGCCTAGCTTCCCTTCGCCAATGCGAGCGAGGTGTCATGTCGCGAGGATAGGCATAGACCGAAGCTAGCTAGGCCTAGACTCCCCCGTTGGGTGACTGACCCTTCCACTTCTGGTAATGACGCAACTCTAAATGAGGAAAATGTAGACAGGGTGCGGCCAACTTAATTTTCCCCAGTTCGGCGTGGAATTCTAAGTCATTTTCTTTTTCCCAACCCACTACAAAATTCCCTACTTCCCGATCCGGTGGGGACCCAGCATAAAGAGACTAGGAAGTAAGACAGATAGAAACTACTGGAAAAAAGAAATATTTATGGTAAAAGTTATCAAGGCTGGGAAGTATACAATTCACGAACTGCCCATAAGCTTGGGCAAACGTTCAACAAACTGAACAAAAAACAGTTTCATAAGAGGCTTGAAAGGCAGAGACAGATTATGAGCCAACAATGGCACTAACTGCTCTTAACAAGACACCCAGTTTTGCTAAATCAAATTTGAAAAAGGATAAAAACTACCTTGTGGACTGCAACTGCATTTCCAGCTGTTGTAGTTGGGAAGATACACTTTGGGCTGCAGCAGCTCTGTTCCGCACACTTGATAACTGGGACAAGAGCTCTGTTTAAAAAATAATTAATAAGTGGATCAAGCAATCAAAATCATGTCTTCAAAATTTAATGCTGCATTCACATGTAATATCTTAATGGGACCGTTGTTTTTTTTTAGCTTCATATCTTCACACTTTTCAACAAAGATGACTTTTTTCAAAGCAGGCCTTTACTAGCCATCAAAACCTGTCCATTGATGACCTTCCTTTGGTTTTAAAAATTATGCTAATCAAATGACGCTGATAGGCACACACACAAACACATATATTTCATTCTTTTTTTCAATCCCCTCTTTCTTCATACAAAAAAAACAACTATTAAATGACTAAACTCCAGAACTCAGGAATTCCAGTAAATATGCCTTGCATATCATGATGTTGAAATAGCTTTCGCTCAGAGAAATGATCTTATTCACTTCTTGACAACTCTCTATTGTCATTCCTAAAGTACGGTGGAGTCTTGGTCTAATGGAATGAGATATATAAAAATAAGATTTCCATATTGCCAGGGAAACCAAAAAAAAAAAAAAAAAAAAAAAAAAAAAATAAAAAAAAATAAGCTTACTAACACTCAACTCACCAGCAATAGGGTCCATATTCTCTCGGCTGCTAGGTGAAAGACTAGTTAAAGTGGAGCCAACAGCTCCAAAGTGTTGCATGTTGGCTCGACGCGTTCTTGAACCACCCACGCCTCGGCCGGGAAGAGGAATGCGTCTTGCATGACGGAGCCCAGGAGGTTCATCGTAATTATAGTTAAGGCCAACAGGAAATTGAGGATGAATGAGAGAAAATGTTAAAAATACAACACATGGGACTTAAGAGGAGGAGGGGGGAGGGGAGGAGATGGGTCCTGAGTTGTCATTTGCACAATTTTCTGAGATGTGAGATTGATATCACCATGACTGGATTCAGCCCCCTCAAATTAGTGGGAAAAAAAAAAAAAAGAAAAAAAAAAAAAAAAGAATTTTACTTTTTTGTTGCTTTGGCAACAGTAGTCATTCTGAATTTCAAACTCTAAAAACAGCCTGACTTCAAAATTAATGTACTCCCTGAAATCAGATGCAATGAAATCAAAAGCTGTCAAGCGGCTTCCCATTAAGTTTATTATGCTGTACTAAAATCAAAAAGAGGAATTTTTGCAATATGCAACATAACAATCTTTGCAAAATAACAAAAAAAATAATCAAAGAATCTGTGTACTCGGCATTGTTTTTTGGGTTGTTTTTTTATAGCAATCATGGTGCCAAAAAATGAAAGATAAGAAAAATTATTCATATGTCTCTCTATTACTTTTTTTGTATAGCTTTCAACTTTATGCGTGCCAAATTTTTCAACTGATTGGTCAAGAAATAAGGAAGGAGAATGGAAAATGGTGATAAAAAATACATTTTGAGAAAACAGCCAATGAAAGTTTCATAAGAAAAATTTAAGAGAAATTGAAGAACCAAAAAATCACTGAAGCAGCCTGATTAGATTCAAAATGTCCCTGCAGGTATACCGGACCACCCTCCTCTGTTCCTTTTTCCTGTCTGTATCCCTCCGGGGCTTATTTGCAGTTTGTTTTTCTCTTCATCTCTTTCCTTTTTGCTTCAAATGTACTTGTAGAGAGCCTCCTTTTCATCTCCCTCCTTCCACCATACGCTTGAATGGGGCCCTAAAACTTGAGATGAGTAGCGACTTTTGTGTAGAGAAAAACAGTGCCTGCAATGTTACGCAACCATGTAAGACTTTGAAGCAGGTGTTGTTCACTGTTAATAAAGAGAAATTGTCTGATTTGGCCTACTTTGCAACTACCCTACCTCATATTAAAACATCTCCTGAGGTCAAAAGTGGCCATAGAGAACAAGGCATGCTGAATTCATGAGCAGAAATGATGTGGGGAATGGAAAAGCACAAAACCTGAAACTAGAAGTTTTGAGTAAAAAATTTGATTTTTAGGTCCTGTCCCACGCCCCCCCCTTCCTTATGTGTTGCCATGAGGATGCAACAGCCTTTGAAGAACAAATATTTAAACTAAAAACGGCTCTCGTAATTTAAGTGTGCTTACCTCTTCTTTTTGTTTTGCCTTCATCATTAGCACATTTTTTTCCATCTTTATTTCATGACTGAAACTCCTTTCATCCCAATAGCTAGGGTGTATTTTGCAGTTATTACAGGATGGTTAATAAGGATGATACGGTAACTATTTCCTATAAAGTCTGCAAAGTACTTTTCAAATTTAAATAAGTCTTTAAACAATTTTTGTAAAAAAAAAAGTTACAATCACAAACACTCCCCTCTCCCCGAACAAAAAAAAAAAAAAAAAAAAAAGGGGTGAAGGGTACACAAAAAGTATCACCTTTATACTGAAGTCATTCAAGCAGCTTAGCTTTAATGAACCAGCCAGAGCAGACAAACTAGACATGGAAGAAAGAGTTCAAAGGCTCATCTTTCATGAACATGTTATTAGTAGTAGTATTGTTGCTGTTAATATTATCATATTTATTTTTGTGATTGTGATAATTATTTTAAGCATTTTTGTTGTTATTTTTCATCATATTACTTTTGTCATTATTCCTTTCCTTTTTAATCAACCTAGGAGTACTTCCTGCAACCGCATTCTCTTAATAGAAAACTCACTTCTTTACCTAACATTGGTATATTTGCTTCTACTTCGTTTTCTTAGCGTACACTCTTCTCTGTCGCTCCTAATTCACCATATATCATCAAACTCATTGTTATTTTTAGTTTTCTTCTTATTTGCAGTGATATGCGATTTCTGCGTCACTTCCTGCTATTCTTGCTGACAACGAAGGATGATGCCCACAAGCTAAGTTATTCGTTTTTATCACTGAAACAATCTTTTAAAAATGCTATACATGCATATTGTCCATATTTCTGTGTCTGAGGAAGGATATTTGTCAAAAACAAAGGTTTTGTCCAATTTTTTATTAAACTGAACAAACCCTAACCTTTTTATGTATTTCTTTTCTAGAATCTAAATCCAAATATTGGCAATGACTAATGAAGTATATGTCCCATAATGATGATGTGAAAAGGATATGAAATCCCGGGGGGTTCTGTGTTCTACTGTCAGATGTGAGGCAAATTCTTCTGTCATGTGGTTGGGTTCACCTCCAGGGAGAGAAGCACATATTGGACACACCTTTCAAAAACGAAAGAATGGAATTTTTTGGGGGGATAATTAGAGCGGATACCAACAGAAAAGAAAGGTAGCATTCATTAAACCTTATAGTTGACCAAATCAAGCAAATCTTTGTATATAATATGCTTTTTCAAAATGATCTATGACACATGGTGTCCTTCCCCTATACAAGTTTGACATTCAGGCAGTCTCATTCCCCTATCCCTCACATGACAAAAGAGAAAAACTTTAACAAATATGACAATCTGAAAAGTTAACATGACCTCTTGGGCAGGCATATATCAAGAAAAACAATAAATATTGTAATGAATTAAAGCCACAATTGTTTTGTAAAATTTGGTGTTATCGCATAAAAATTAATGTATTCATAGGAGCCTCTTCTATAGTAAAAAGTGAATATTTCCATGGGGACAAACTAACAATATACAAAGTTGATCATGGAAACGTCTTATTTTATTTTTTATTTTCATGAATATTTGTTCAGAGAACAACATCAACTCAAGAGGTGAGAAAGTCTTGTGATTCATTACATCAAGCAAATTCGAGACATGCAACCTGTTTTACATTCACGCTGGCCCTACATCACTGAAAGTTTTGATTACAAGACTTTGTTGATAAATTAACAAAATATTTTTTAAAAACAACAAAACATCCCAAGAAACATCGTTTAAATTAACAATCTTTATCAATGTACTCTCATACTGGCATCTATGATCAAACTATATATGAGCCATTCTTAAAAAGTGAACATAGCGGGTGTCCAGTAATTACACACACCAAAATTACTTATTGAGAAAAAAATGTCCTATCTACCAGTAAGTTTTGAAAAAAAAAGGGGGAGAAGAAAGATGCCAATATTTACTTATAACTCCTTTATCACTGGACCATTGTCCATAATATGTCCGAGATATAGCCTAGCGTATCATCAGTATGCAGATGATACGCAATTATATTTTGCAGATGTTAATAGAATACGCCCAGACCTATCTCGGCTGATTCATCTTAGTGAAAAATGCATTATGGAAATAAAAGATTGGATGAAAACAAATAAGCTCAAATTGAATGAAGATAAAACTGAAACAATGATTGTTGGAAAGAA
>JAOWAY010147513.1:0-10607 GCA_028565895.1 Goniobranchus geometricus
AGTGTGTGTGCTGGTGCCGGTGGTAGAGTGTGTGTGTGTGTGTGTGTGGGGGGGGGGAAGGGGTCACCAGATAGAAGGGTCAAAGTAATAATAGACAACAATTTCACAAGGGGAAAACTCACCTCTTTTTAAAGATAAGGTAGGGGATATGGTGGAAATGTAAGTGAAGCTACCAACTCAATACTAGTCCACACGAGTGTAGCATCACCCACCTAGAAGCAGCACTCGACGTTTTTGATAGGGCTTGCTCAGTTCTATGCCCCAAAGCACCTTTGTGCTGCCTGTTGAAGAAACAAAGAAAGAGCCACAATTATATTGATTGCGAGCTTAAGGCGATTTTGATTATTTAATACTGTAATACATATCAGTGTGAAGAAATTATGTTCACAATTTACAATCCCCTGTAGCTTATCAGGGACACACACAAACCAAACACTTGCCTATTTCTATAACTGCCTCAATGGTTCCAGAGCAAGAGTGTGACAGAATATTAAAGTCCCTACATTTAGGGGGAGGAGGGGGTTAAATAAATCACTTCATATCAATATATTTTTGCTCTCATGACATGTAGCCCTTTAGGAAGTTTGTCATAAGACCAGGATGTCTACTGAGGGAAAGATTTAATAAGTGAAGTGGAATGTTTTAGCGAAATGAGGAAATCTCTCATGAAATGTGCAACAGATAACAGTCACCTGCCTGCGGTAGGACTTTGTTAATAAAGTTAAATATATGTTTTTTCATACGTTACCCCTTTATTTCATCACATCTCTAAATACCCACCCAAAAGGCGGATCAATATCAATATGACTGCAAGTCTCAGACCAGAATCTCGATTCTAGCCTTGATAAACAGTACAAATCATGTATAAAAATATAGATCTACTAGGGTCGAGTAATCATAGTATGTCTAGGAGGTAGATCTCCTTTCATTTAAAATCTAAATTTTGATAAATAAACTTAATAATCTTAATACATATGTCGTGTAAAAATATTCAAAACTTATCTGAAGGCAACTTACAAACGACTCTTGGTTGCTTTGATACCGAGCGACATCTGATTAGTCAACATAGGGCGTAACAGAACTGAAAGGTGTTTCTCATGAGATTAATTCAATTGTCAAAGCCAATACATCTATCTAGTCTTGCCATGGTTAATTGGTTTACCAAAAGCAATACTCCATGCACTATATTCAGTAGTCACCACCTAACATCCCGCCCCTCAGGAAAATGAAAAAGCGGGATCTTAGGCGGACCGGGATCTTAAGCGGACGGCTCTCAGTGTCATTCAGAATCATATCCAGTCAGCGACAAACCCTGATGGGGGCGTGGTCATAATCAAAAATAAAGAAAACTTTGTTTTCACCCTGTCAATCACAAGACATGTTTTTGCTTTGCATCGACTTAATATACTCCCCCGCAAATGGCATGTTTATAGGTTGCTTAAATCTAAAGCATCATTGTCTTTAATCCACTCTTGTTGAGTAGTAATCACCCAACATTTCATTAAAATTTGTTCTCTAATCTTATGACATAAAGTAAGCATATGCCAATTTGAGATCTACCTATTGACATCGTCGCATTCCAGCGACGCAGAACTATAGCCCATTGACAGATTCCCATGCACAGTCGATGACCGCCCATTGGTCTCTTTGTTTCGACCATACACAGGTTGGCGCCTTCCAGTTACACGTAAACCAGGTAGGGTGACCAGGTGACTCTTACCTGTGCTCTGGTGGCTAGCTACAATCTCCTTATGGTTTTGACCAAGATAAAAGACAAAAGTGAGAAACTTTGTTGACACTTCGTCTAATTCGTCACACCACTCTCGAAAAAGCAGGATCTTAGGCGAAGGGGGCGGGATCTAAAGGGGCAAATTTAGATCGAAAAAATTCTGTTTCCCAAGAAAAGCGGGATCTTAGGCGGAACGAGGTCTTAGGCAGCATGATGTTAGGTGGTCACTACTGTATAATCTTTCAGAATAGTTTTGTCACTAGTGTAAAAATTGAGACAGTTCCATTCCAACAACTGTTCATTCCCCCTTGAGAGTTGACTTGTAATTCTCGTCAAAATTGTCCTTCACCAGGCCTGCCATTGAGAGGAGGCTAACGGCATTTTGCCCCTGTGCCCTCGTCATTTGCCGATATCCCCCCAAAAAATTGGAAAATTCACAGCATTTTTAGCCTTAAAGGGCCTTCATGCCACACCAAAATTTTGATTTTGTCAACGCACTTTTTGTCTGCCCTCTTAAAGGTCAAACTAATGGCAGGCCTGCTTCACTATGGCTCTTCTTAAAGGTTTAACTAATGGCAGGTCTGCTTCACTATGCCTCTTCTTAAAGGTCTAACTAATGGCAGACCTGCTTCACTATGCCTCTTCTTAAAGGTTTAACTAATTGCAGACCTGCTTCACTATGCCTCTTCTTCAGGGTCTAACTAATGGCAGGCCTGCTTCACTATGCCTAACCTCAAAATAACCACAGCTACGGCCAGCCAGTTTTATCAACAATCACCATCAAGAACTCGTCAGTCAGGATCTTATATTATACTATAGGGAAGTAAATGCAACGTTACAAAGTCTAAAATATCATGTGGCAATGATATTATAAGCAAAAAAATAGCGGCTCATTCGGCCGCAGCTTATCCCTGTTTGCGGCAAACAGTGACAGACTCTATCATTCTGTCTCAGAATAGGATGCTAGTGTATTGAACAGTACTTTTCCAGTAAAGCTGTACCCATTTTTGCTTTGGTAGGGTGAGGTAACGGGGGCAAACTTTCTTGCAAAAGGAAAAAAGGAATATGTCCATACCAAGAATCAAACCTGCTGCCTTTTCGATCAGCTAAGCCTACCTTTTACACTGAGCTGCAGCGTCTTCCAAAGATAAAGAGACAGTATAAAGTCGGGGCCATAAAAGTACCATGCCTCGGTGAATTTACGCATGCCATAAAATAAGAATCATGCAATTCAATACTGAGAAAGAGACTTGAAACAAATGTAAGCCAAGCGACTAGAGACCAAATATAATTTCTATGACAATGTACCCCAAAATGAACATAATGATATATTCTTGATTTTTTTTTAAAGAAGAAAAAAAAAGAAAATAATTTACCGTACCAGCAAATTTCATGAATTTTTTTGCACCAGGCGTAATTTCAAAAGAACAAAGCAAAACAAAACTTTAAAAAAAAGGAAAGAAAAGGCTTTATTGGGAAAAAGCAATTGTCGATGAATTCCTCTGTTATGAAACAATTGAGAATTTAAGCACTCGAAAGATCATATAGTACCTTGCTTTCATGTTAAAGCACAAAGGACAACCAAATTTGAAACAAAAAGTTTATCAGGGTCTGAAAACTGTCTTGAAAAACAAGTTACAATATATATTTACACTTATATATATCTCATTCAAGTTATCAAAACACGTTTGTGTCCTTTAAAATCATCCTGTGTTCTCATAGCCATTTGATTATTTTTACTGCTCTTCCAGTCAACACAAGCAAATGTCATGCATTTATAAAGATGTGAGTTTGAGTGTTAGAAATCTGCACATTATCGGCCATATGTGGAAGAAAATGAGATGATGTGGTCGAAAAGTGCTTACGATTTTTATTTAAAAAAATTACAATCAAACAAATAACAGCACTACTTCGATTTAAATTATCTGTACTCAATAACACCTGCATGGGGTGAAGAAACGTGTGTTGTAAACTGCCTTTCCGAAGGACTAAACAATAAGATAGCCCAGCCCACATTACCTTAACTTTACAGCCACGCAGCCACACATGGTAGACAACATGTGATACTTATTTCCAAGTTTGATGTGTGTTATAAACTTGACATATAAAGGACAATGTAAACATAGCCTTGGCAGGGAAATGAAATATGAGCGTTGATAAGAACTCTCCTTTACAGTAAAGTACAGTGCCATCTGTTAGTCAATTAAGTTCCATTTTCCGAAAGTTATGAGAGCTTGTTCATTGACTGTATGAAATTGACATGATGAAAGTAACATCATTTGAATTGACCTCTTAATTGCGGCTTTGAGCTATAAAATTTTCACAGCGATGATTAAACCTGTCTCACATGGATTTTCAAACGTGGAAAAGTTTATGGTGAAATAAGAGATAATGTTGGGTTACATCAAACACAATGGAGTAAATTTCAAAACATTACAGAGGCATCATATATAAACAAATGAGTGCAAAATAGGCATAGCAAATTACTGTGTCAATACTGCAGCGTTTAATAAAAATAATACCATTTGATTGAGAGAAAAAAGAAGACTAAAGGCATGGAATTCATTAAGTTCCAGGAATATCACACACGCTATCAATTAAAGAAAAAAAGAAGCTGGATGATAAAAAAGCAAAATAATCAATATGGCAAACACCTTGGGTATGTGCGCTCTCCCCCTCTCTATTCAACATATTGCAAAAAGACTTGTGAATGTGCTCTCTCTCCCTCTCATTCAAACGCAACATGCAAAGACACAGTTAACACCAATTCAACCTGCCCAACTTATCAGTAATATCTTTATGGCTTTATCCCCACCTGCACTGTATGAAAACCTTGAACTTGTCTCAAAACATCTTAAAATCATTTTAAAAAATAGTCCAAGTCCTTCACAACAATGGTCAATTCATTTTCATATTAACACAGCCACTTGGCCTGTTCAATAACTGATCTCTTATGAAACTTCTACTGCTCCTGAAGAATGAATATGTGCTTACAGGATGCCTTTTGTTGTTGCCTCTTAGATGTAAGGAAGTTGAGATTTGCTTGATAAGTGTAAACCCTATACAATCCATTTTATACGATACATGCAGTATCATACCTAAGACTTCATGTTTATCATCTATCAATAATAGCCACTTTCATTATGAATGTGAGAGACCATACAAAACCTGAAGTTCAAACCAGACAATAATACTATCTACAGAATGAAAACTCAACCAAGCTATCCTATTTGTTGATGAAACCAACCTCATCTCCATATTTTTTTTTTAAATGTGTGTGTGTGTGTGTAAGCATGTGACTATATTACTGCTGTGATTCAAATTCTAAGACCTTGTTTAAATTGTATTAAAAATTCTGGTTTTGAGAAGTTGTAATTATACAAGATTTGTATCTCAAGCGCCCACATCGACAGTCTTCTAAGATGATATATGATATATATACTCATAGGCAAACTACTCATCAAATGCATTAGGAGCAAGAGTGGGGTCAGCAGCTTACTGTACCATTTTAAAGAAAGGGAAAGTAATTTCATTGATGTCATTTTCATTATCATGGTTGTTGATCAATATTCTTATTCTACATGTAATAATCATCTATGTGCTCCTCTCTCTTTATGTAGTAGTAGCAGCAGCAGTAGAACACTCTCTAAATTTCTGAGTGAACAACAGCTGCCAAACATTGATTTGTTATATATATTATTAAAAATGTGTCTGCTGTATATAAATATGGTGGGAAGGGAGAAACGCACTAAGAAATGGAGCCACTAATCTGATTTCTCAAGGCAATTTCAATTGGTAATTCACCATTAGCTTGAATGAGAATGTATTAATCAAAATGTACGCATTTATGACTACCAGAGAATCTATTAATAAAAATGTATGCATTTATGACTGTACCAGACGTAAATCTTGCTTGGAAACCATATTGGATTATCAGCAGCATTTCATTTGGATGTACAGGTCAGTATTTCTCTTGTTGCATACTAGTTTGAGTGGGTATTTTTGCCCCAAGCATTAGGACCAGAAAAGAGGGTGGTGCATTTGTCTTTTCCCTGCGAGCTTTATAAGGGATTAACCGGAATAAAAAAAATTGGCCACAGTATATTATGTGCTGATTTTGCTTAGCAACTTTTAATATTAGCCCATGGGAGAAGTCTTCAATTTAAAAAAATTGCAGACAATATGATCATTCGAAATTTAATATCAATCGACCATACTGTCAGATTTATTTGCTAAATCAAATATCGTTCAAGTTTTAAGCCTTTCCATAAGCTGGTATAGAATGAATAAAGCCGATATATCAGCAACTTGCCCAATAAATCATATTTGGGCTTGACAGAATTCCAAAATAATTGATCTAAACTGGAATCAATGAACCGTCCCCTTAATCTTTTTTTTCAACTGCGACCCCCTCTTTTGAACGATGCACTTCTTTGAAACTCCGAAAGAAATCCTGACAACAATTGCAATGCAAATTTCAACACTTGATTGTGAACTGATAAGAAAATATCAACCAGACTTTTTCAATCTCAGCTTTCCCTTATAAATCACAGAAAGAGTTGATGTGCACAGGTTAGGAGACAGAAGATTTATGCAGAACATTGTCAGTCTCCTCACATAGTTCTCCACAATACTGAAACAGTGTTGAGAAAACGGAACATTTTAAATTAACATCATCTTCCCAAATGTAATCTTTTCACTGCTCTGTGCAACCATCACCCAAAAAGATTGGTGAGCTTCTTACATCCTCATGTAAACTACCAGACAACACAATGTATTATGCAACGGAAATCAGCAAGATCTTGAATTTATAATGGCGCCCCCCTCAAATTGCTTTAACTCTCGATGCTTGTCCTGCAACAGTTGCAGGAAAGTCCGCCATAATGATAATGTCTACTATTCACCCACTGCTTAAATGACATGAATTAAAAAGTTGACGTTACAAATAGAGGAGTGCTACAAAATTGCTGGGACTGCTATGCAGTTCTTGAGTCTTACCTGCTATCAAAGCCAAAATCAATGTCTATTCAAGCTTTTGTTTATTTTCCAAACCCTGAAGTAATGGCTGCTTCTAGGTCAAGTGAAACATCTTTGAAACTCTAGATGAATTTGTTGCTGAGGACGCCGACATTGAGCGTAACAGCAATGATGAGGGAGCATGGCAGAGGGAAAGGTGTTTTGGAAAGGGAAGCCAGAATTTAAGATATTGGAGGATGAGGAAGGTGGAGAGGCAGAATGGTCAGAGGATTTAGAAGGCTTTCCTACAGTATGCCTCTTTACTGGCAAAACCGACCTTTTGTCCCTGAATTTTTTTTTTGTTCATCTCACATGGACCAAGGAACTGGTGAGGCTCATAAAAAGAGAGATAAATCACTATGCGATCTAGATGATTGCCCTAGTTCCCTCAAGTTAATTTGCTGAGTGGAAGGATGTGAAGTCAGTGAACTGCATCAGTTATTTCACCCTCTTGATCAATATGGGACTGGTGAAATTACCATTCCTTTCATACTACTGGTCGGAGTTGGACATTGAGTAATAGCTTGGGATCTACATGGGGAGCAGGAAGAATGAACTAAGATCTACAATTATACAGCTATTCTGCTATGTACAGGATGGATTGTAGATTTACACAGTCTTTGAGATCCCTCACAAAAGGACCCTATGGGGTGTTTCCATTCCTCAGGAGTGGTACCATGGATAGCCCTGCTTTGAATACTTGATCCTTTAATTTCTCCTCTTTAGATTTAACTTCTGAAGTGGAGGCTATGAATGAAGTTACTGTGGGTTGTCAAGCTGTTTATGTTTTATTAAAAGCCATTGATATGACATTTTATATCATACTCACCTGTTGCTGCCACAGGAAAGTCCTTGTGGCACAATGTAGCCTACATCTCGCGTAACAATTGCCCTGAACAGTTTTCCATATTTGTATGAATGGCCGATCCGAACTTTTGCCAGGTCTCAATTTTTTTAGAACCACATAGATTTAAAAATCTAAATATCTAGAGCCTTAATCTATACTCGAAAGAGAATCCCTTTTCTGTTTTTAAGACTCCATGCTATCGGTTGTCACCAGTTGTGGGACAAAGCGAAAACGACCAGATCTAAAGATGTACTAGTCTTTGTCTAGATCTAGACTAGATCTAGAGCTATAAACTGAATGCACAGAGGGCAGCTATACTATACGGTCCTGAGACTGAGAATTGAGACGGGCTGGCATATATGCGGGACAGTGGTGAAATCGTGTATCGATAAATTAATACATTGAGAGAACTATATATACAGAGAGAGAAAGAAAAGAATATGACAATACCGGTATTGTAGGTCAAGTGTAAGCCCTGTGTTGCGATTCTTGGAAGTGGTTCTGTGCAGATTCGATAGACACCGGTATCGAAAGCCCTGTATTATTACTGTCTGCATATTATCCATCGTTTTGCGTGTTGAATTCAAATTGTACGTACCTGCATACTGTCGGCTAAATTACATACAAAATGCATATTTTGCGTACTGGTTGGCATCTCTGCTTATGGCAGTATGAAAGACGTGTTCCGGCACTTTAGAGAAAAGTTGTGTTTTCTCTTAAATTGATGTACAAATCAAGGGACCTCCCATATCTAAAAAATTTGTGAAAAGTGAAATATGCACTCATTCCACTCAAATTTACCTAAATCTTTAAGACGATACCTCTTGCCGAAATGTAAGAGAGCACACTTGAATCCTTAAAACTATAGTTTTACATTCAGTAAAAGGAAAATATGGGCAAAAAAACTTTGCTAAAAATTGGGTAGATAGACAAATAGACGTCTGACCTATTACTAATTTAACTAAGGATATCGCCGCATCAGCATCTGAAAACTTGACCTGGTAATGTTTAATCCCTTGTCCAGTTGCACTTCCCCATCAAACAAGAGAAATTAAAATAGTAAAAATTGAATTTAATGGAGTGATGTTAGCCCTAACAATGTCAACAAAAAACCACTTCATGGCCTGAAGAACACATAATAAGTGCTGTTAACATCACAATTGACAACAAATAATTGGGCTCCTCATTTAATAGCGTCTTGGAATTATTTTTATAGCAGACTATATACGCAGAGTACAAAAATTGTCACAAAAGTCTTATGATCTGACACAATAAATCAAAGCTTATATTCATATATGTAATATTGTAAGATCTCAGATGTGAGCATGCCTCTAGAATACAGGGTTCCCAGCAATTTCAAACAAAAACATTCCTGGCTTTTTCCAGGTTTTCAGACAATTTCAAGGTCCAATCTGCTGCAATTTCCAAAGGCAAAATTTAACATCAAAGGTATAGCCTACCATACAACTTAGATAGCCAGCCTCTAGCATTTACACCCTCACTGACTCAAACACACACAATATGTATCATCTTCACCTACTCATACAGACACAATCTCTAACATCTTCTTTCATACATACACACACACAACACTCTAACACCCTCCCTCGCTCACTCATATACACGCTAATATCCTCACTGAATCACTCACACTCATACAGACAAGACTTAATTCTCTCTCTCTCTCTCTCTCTCTATACATATATATATATATCTTACACTTACACACGAACAGATCACACAGATATCATACGAAGTTACGTTATTTCCTTTAAAAACGGCGGTATAACATTGTTTGACCATTTAAACTAGAACAGGACATACAGCATTTAAATCAAATGCGATGAATGTGTATGTGTGTGTGCGTGTGTGTGTGTGTGTGTGTGTGTGGGGGGGGGGGGTTGGAAGCAAAAATTTTATTAACGCAAGTACTAAACAAGCGAAGGCTTCTACTCTAAAAACGCCCAGCGGTACCCTTCAGCCATATTCGGAATCCAGTAGAGACAGCCGGTCAAGCACGTACTCCTCTCTCTCTCTCTCTGACACAGTCACAAGCACATGCACATACATAAATATAAATGCGATATTTCACCCCCTAAACGTGCATCACGTTGCCACACGATCATTTCCATTCCCTATTACAAGCCGTGCATGGGTGTGCTATTAGGCCTACAATACTATATTATTGTGAACTATGCGATATAATATGCATAATCTAGTACAGACATGAAAACTTGCATTGTAATTATTAGGTCAAACTCAAGCTTCTCTCTCTCTCTTTCTCTCTCTCTCTCTCACACACACACACACACACACACACGTACATGTCCAAAAACAGACAAGTCTCCTACCAACCCCCCACCCCCACCTCCTCTTCCCCACCCAGAGTGTTTTGCTTTATTTTTGCCTTTTAAATATCTAAATGCTAGTCACGACAGTGAAATCAAAGTGCGTACAGATTTAGATTCCAGATAATATACACATCTTGATCTCGATACATTAGAAGGAAAGAGATTCGGCGTTTGTCGGTGCTTACGGACACTGCGATAAAGTGCGCAACGGCCGGTGTGTCCGGATCTTCCCTGAACAGAAGGCACACACACACACACACACACACACACAAACACACGCACACACACACATACACACGCACACACACACACACACACACACAGACGAACGCGGAAGCTCGCACCCACCGAAGACTACAGAAGACGACGGGCGAGGAAGGGGGGAAAAAGAAGAAAAAACTAAACAGCCATGGTCTCATAAGAGATCGGGTGAATTGACCAGTCCGAGGTTCAACTTTTCCCGGGTTTTTCCCGACTTATGTCAGTTCTCAAAGAATTCCCGGGCTTTTCCCGACCGGGAAATATGATTTTTTTTTCCCCCGACTTTTTTCCGATTCTCGGTCAGCTGGGAACCAATAATAATAATCATAATAAGAGTAACTTCACGAGTGTAACGCTAATAGAAATCCAACCGCAGCAACCTAAAATTATACAAAAGTCATAG
>JAOWAY010147624.1:0-10607 GCA_028565895.1 Goniobranchus geometricus
TCTCTCTCTCTCTCTCTCTCTCTCTCTCTCTCTCTCTCTCTCTCTCTCTCTCTCTCTCTCTCTCTCGCACACAAACATACACTCACAAGCGTAAATTGAAATGCATTTGATGGGTAGGTCCAAGTGTTCTCGCCTCAATTTACATTACTTACCGGATGCAACTCGCTGATCAAAATCTGCTGGAATTGGTGACACCCAGTAGAACTTTATTATACAGCACGATATATCATCTGAACAATTTGGAAAAGTATAGCATGTCTAGGGCTATTAGCCATAGAAGCGAGAAATTCTACAATATCTATGCAATTTTGTTTAACCAAACACAGACAAGGATACAATAGGGATGAGCAAAGATGGTTGTCGTTGAAAGATATTCCTTAAACTTGCATATTGCAATCCTTAATTAATCCACCCCTAGCTTCATTTTTTCTAAGCAAAGCTTGCCTCTAATAAGGCAATAATGCAAGAAGCCCCAGATTTTCTTTTAAAGGTTGGCAGGTTTGTTAGCAATGAAAGAAGCTTTATGTGAGCTAGCCTGAGGCATCGCAGTGCCAGAGGCTCAGTTTTATTCTCCAGTCACACTTCAAATTTTGCTGAATCTTTTTAATCGAAAAGAAATTGTGAAAAAAATCCATGTTAGATTTGCCTAAAACCTGCCTCCTGTAAATTCTAAATGCATGTGTTCATTAAAATATTATGTAATATGCATAAATATAGCACATACTTGCAAAAGTTTCACATTATTGTTATGAGATATCCCGTACAGGTCGCGATTGCCGGTTGAGCTGGGATCAAGAGGTCACAAGGGCCGATGCCTTGCGAAGGACTAAATGAGCACTCTTGCTTACGCCGTGCCCTTCCTGAAGAAAATTCTGATCATGTTTCATTTTCATTTCTTTTGATGTATGGTTTGTATAATTTTTGTTTTCAGTTTATTTCATTCAAAGGCATAGTCTTTGAAATATGTGAGTCTCCTATAATCATAAATACCGTTCCATTTTACCCACCTTCCCTTCGCAGTTGAATGCATCAGATGACAGAGGCATTGGCATTGTAAGAGGACAAATATTAAGTTTTGCAAGTACAAGAACCCTTTTCAAGTAAGCATTCAGAAATAATTTGATCTGGGAGAAGAGGAAGTAATGATGTATATGCAATTCACATAAACTTTTTTGCAGTTTTAAAAAGATGAAATGATTTTGGTAATGGCATTTGGGAGAAAGAGGAGGATTGCTTTGTAATGAAGTTACAAATATTATTGGCACTCATAGACATAAACATAGTGGCTTTGATGGCCAGTTTCAGGCATTTGACTGACTGCCCATCTGCCGGACTCTTCATTACTCTTATTTCCTCACTTTCCCCAGGCTTTATATATTAGGGAGTGTGTCAATGACACAGGCATTATATTTAGATAAGATGACCCATTGACTTAATATTATCATCGAAACTGCAGGAAAGTTCTTGCTTGGGCCTCAGGGACATGAAAAGGAAATTTATTGAGACTATAGCCCCACAATATTCTGTCCATAAATATGTTACATGATGCATTGTAATAGCCCCTGAGAGCTTGGCTTGTCTCTACAATTCAACCTGCAGGGCGTTCAGTGTTAAAAAGTTGTTAATTTAGCATGCTGGTCGAAAAGGTCGTAAAAAACCTAAATCAGCATAACCAGTCATAATTTAGCATCACTACGGATCACATAGAAATTTTCAGACACTTTCGTGCAAATTTTCTGGTACTTTCGGTAAGATGAGCTTCTCATTAATTTTAGTTAGAATGAGTATTGAGGCAAAATATTGTCGCAAAAGATTACTTTCTAGATTTTGCTATTTCTGAATTCGATTCTCAGTCGTGGAGTTCGACTACGCTATACGAATACATATCGCTCTCCTCCTTACTCGCTGGAAAAAGTCGGGTTTGGCCAAGTGACGTCAAAGTCAGAGCCCAGTTTGTTGGATTACCTACTGTTTTTTCTATTTGCTAGATTTTATGCAATATCTGGATTTTATTGAATTGATCAATGAGTATTTCAAATGGATTTGATCGAAGTCATAGTCAGTGAACCTTTCATTTGTATTATTGAATTTCTGATGGCCACATTGATTCAGTGTAAGGTTTGGGTGGTTTCGTTTTTGTTGGGACAGTGATTTTACTGTAGCCTATCGATATCAGTGATCAGGTTTTTCCATTTTAGTTTTTGGGTGCAATCTTTGAGGATTGGCTACCTGTACCAGTATCAGATCTAGATCTTGATATCCAGATTTTTAGATTTATATCAAGTGATGGGTGAATTGAGACGACGTCTTTCATAATACTATGCTCTGACTAGATCTAGATTATATTACATCTCTAGTTTCTAGATAAGTTTGATTTGAAGAATTGTTGTCATGGGGAAGTGTTACTTTAATCCATCTTGATTAAGAGATGACTGGTCCATTGGATGGCAAGGCCAGGTTCGCAATAACCCTGATGTATTTTTTTGGAAGGTGTGCAAATAAACATGCACCATAGGCTCAAAAATCGTGTAAAGGCACTTCCTTCACATGCTAAATCAGCTAAGCATTGTAGAGCACTGCTATTGTCCAGTCAGTCATTCTCAATGTTCAACTTCACAAAAGTCAAAAATGCTCCTCAGCCTTCTACATATGCCTCTGCATCACCTTCAAAGAGCAAAAGTGAAGGGTGCCTCACATCAACAAAACCTTGTAGCCCAGAGCACTTCATCAGTAATGAAAAAACATTGATAGCAGAAATACTACTCACTCTAGTGCTAGAAGCTCCGATAACATTTCAGTACTTTGCTCTGAGATGTTTCAGGATTCACTGATTGCACAATAATTTAAGTGAGAGAGAACCAAGGCTGCCTATTTAGCAACATCTGGTGTGGCACCTGCTTTACTGAATGATATAATGACAATTGCAAAAGATACTCCATTCTATTCCCTTGTGTCTGACGAGAGCTTTAACTCAGAATTGCGGTCAAAACAAATTGATATCCATTTTTGTTTATTTCAAATTGCATTGTGGGGTGCAAATACTTTACTTCTTTTTTCATACAAAAGCTTTAATATTGAACAAAACATAAAAGAGGCAGTTTTGGATTTAGGCAACAGGAATCAGCTTCAAGTATCCATGGCTGGTCCAAACGTGAATTTAAAAGTCTTTAAAGATAATTCTGCAGAGCTTGAAAGAGAGCATATCTATCAATTGATTAAAAATGGTATTTGTGTCCTCCATGTTCTTCATCTTCATAATGCAGGGGTGAAAGCTTCAGAGTGGGAGATTTGTTCTCTTCTTAAGTCAATCTTTTACATATTTCAAGAGTCACCAGCTAGAAGAGAGGACTGCTTCCCCATTACAAATTCAAAATTCCTTCCTTTGCGACTCTGTGGTCAAAGGTGGATGAATAACACTGGTCCTGTTGAAAAATTTCTTTTGATCTTGCCCCAATTAAATTATTATATCAAAGCTTGCAAGAATGGACAACAGCTAAGCCATTGTGTAAGTCATTCAAAGTAGTCACTGACTTCATGACTCACAGATTGATTCTTGTTAAACTAAAATGCCTCATACACATCAGCAAAATACTCTAAGCCTTCCTTCATGAGTATCAATCAAATGAACTGGCAAAATTAGTTGAATCAAAATTGCCTCAGGAGGGATGTCTTGGCGATGCATTTAGACTTCCAAAAGATGTTGAAAAAGATCATTTCCAAATTTGTCCTAAAGCTGCCATTGCCTACAGCATTGCAAGAGATATGACATGCCTGACTCCGGAATACATGAAAAGTGAGGATGCTCCTGCTGTATTTCAGAGTCTCCCAACACATTTATATAGCAGAAGATAGCTCAACAATGCTCTAGGAAAGGATATTAAGAAAAGAAAGGGAGATTTAGGTAGAGTTAGACAATTTGTAGGGCACTCTAACAACGAAAATGAAAAATTTAGTGTATGAAGTGTTAATATCGATTGCAACTTTATTTTAGATTATAATTTGTGCTGAATTCTACTTGTATTATAATTGACTGATGGAGGTGAGTTCATCCATGGAATTGACTCTGAAAATATGTTTACCTTGTAAGACCCTGAAATAAGAACATAAGCATTTTATCATTAATATTCGTCTTATGATGGCATTGTTACTATTGGTGTCATTACTTTCTTATTTTTAACCTTTTTATAATGATGTGTCACTTGAGTCATCTTTGCAGTATTTTCAAAATTCAAGTATAAGTTGGCACTAGATTTATGATTGCTGGGACTGGGCAGCTGACTTTATTTTCCCCTGTGATTCTTTCAATTTCCTAGGAAGTAAATTTTGTTTGTAGGTAGTAAATTTGGACTTGCTGTTTTGCTGGACACCCTGTAGCATCCTAGGGCTTGCTGAAGTAAGATGGAAAGGAGCAGGTTCTATAAAAGTAGGCAACAGAACTCTTATCTATTTAGGAGGAGACAAACAGGAAAGTGGTGATGGGATTTTATTTGATAAAACAACAGCGAAAAGGCAGAAGAGCTGGTGTTCAATTTCAGACAGGGTAATTCTCATTAAACTACTAAGTGAACCATTAAATCTGGTTTTATTCAAGGTATGCACCAACATCTGTAAGTGAAGATGAGGAAATAGAAAGATTTCATGAAGGATTGGAAAGAGCAAAAAGTTATATGAAATCCCAAGACATCATAATGATAATGAGGCACTTCAATGCCCAAAGTTGGAGATGAAAGGGAAGAGCATGTTGTAGGACCTTGTTCGGAACGATGAATGAATGTGGGAATATAAGCTAACTGAATTGTGCCAAACAAATGATTTCACTTTCACAAACACATCAAAACCACCCTAGATGCCAGTGGACATGGATGAGCTCCGGTGACAAAACTAGAAACAAAATAGATTTTATTCTTATATAGAAACGCTTCCGTAAGGCCGTTAAAACATACAAATCATTGCCGGGAGTTGACTGTGATTCAGACCTTTTTCCAGTCATGTGTACATTTGAGATAAAACTTTAAAAAATTAAAAAGTAAAAAATCAATCCCAAATTTCAAATGGACCTAAAATCTGATGAAAAATTAAAACACAAAATCACTGTAGTTTTGCAAAACAAATATGAGACTCAGAAGTTGAAGAACTTTGGTCAGAAATGAAAAAGGCATTTATTGAAGTCACATAGAACAACATTCCGAGGAAAGATGTACAAGAGCATAAGAAATGTATGAACAACGACATGCTAGAGTCGATAGAAGAAAGACGTAAGTCAAAACATATAGAAGCGAAATACAAAGATTTAAACAAAAAGATCAAGAAAAAATGTAATGAGGCGAAAGAAGTATGGATAAATCTACAATGTCGAGACAGCAAAAGCAAAATGTAGACGGTAAATTCATGCACTCTAAAATAAATGATATGAGTGGTAAGAAAATCAAATGCCGTAACCCTGTCTGAATCAAGCCAAAAGACAGAACGAAGCTAATGGAAAAAGTTCAGAAGTTTGAAATAGATGGTCAGAGTGTGCTGAAGACATTTTCAAAGATAATAGGGGTGTAAAACCTGAAATAAAGAAAAAATTACATGGTCCAACTATCCTAAAAGAGGGAGTAAAGGCAGCAAAAAAGTTTATGAAAAATGGTAATGCCACAGGACCTGATAACACAACAATAGAAGTAAATTAATGCTGTAGAGGAAGTAAAACAATGCTGTAGAGGATGTTGGAATCAATTTTACAACAAAGCTCTTAAATTCAATCTGTGATAGAGACAGAAAACCAGAAGACCAAATCTGTTTTTATTGTACTACCAAAATCATTTTGGGCAACAGAATGTGAGCTTCATGGAACAATCAGTTTTATGAGCCTTTTTACAAAAGCACTTTTGAGAGTATTGATGCATAGAATGTGAAAGAGTCTAAGGCCAGAAATATCCACTAAACAGTTTGGCTTTGTTCTTGATAAAGAGAATAGGAATGCAAAAGTCACTTTGTATATGATTGAGGAATGGTGTTTAGAAATGCACAAAGACTTCCACCTCTGCTTTATTGCTTATTCAAAGGCTTTTGACAAAGTCAGACATGATCTGTTTCAGATGTTACAAGAACTGGACATTGATGGGAGGGATCTTAGTTGTTCATAATCCATACTGGGACCAAGTTGCAGCTCTAAGAATTGAGTATGAACATAATGAATTCAAATTCA
Source organism: Goniobranchus geometricus (assembly GCA_028565895.1). Taxonomy (NCBI): domain Eukaryota; kingdom Metazoa; phylum Mollusca; class Gastropoda; order Nudibranchia; family Chromodorididae; genus Goniobranchus; species Goniobranchus geometricus. The sequence continues at coordinate 6,194 of JAOWAY010147624.1, forward strand.
TTAAAAGAGGTGTGGGACAAGGGCGTCTAATGTCTCCCGACCTTTTTAAAATATATAGTGAAATGATCTTATCTAGAGACCATTCCAGGACTAACAGTAAATGGTGAAAATCTTAAATTATCTCAGATATGTGGATGATACAGTTCTTATAGCAGAAGCTGAAGACCAACTTCAAAAAAATTTGGATATAGTAGTTTTAGACACTAAAAATAATGGGCCTGTCTCTAAATGTGAAAAAAACCCAGAATGCATGGTCATTTCAAAGAAGGCCACCAACCCGAAATGCAATCTAGTTAGCAAAGGACAACAAATTAAACAAGTTACAAAATTCAAGTTTATAGTACAGCTATGTCAAGCAGTCTCAAATGCTCCTCCATAGCATCATCTTTGTTTCATCCTCATCACCATCATCCACTATGGAATGAAGAAAATTGCCTCTCATCTGATAGCCCTTTTGTTCTGGTCTCACATTGTCCTCAATTTTAGTATCGCATGCAATTCTGTGACTGTAGTGAATTATTGTTGGACGCTTCAGGGTTGGGGGTCCATGAGAGAATGTCTTTGGTGGAAAGTTGTGACTATCACTGTCCTAGATTGGTGTCTCACTCAGTGTGGCTTCTAAGCTAACAATGTCATTAGCAGGGGGCTAAACAGATGCTTTCAAAGAGGGCACCATTGAACACCAGCGAAGTGACCCAGCAGCAGGGCAGGGCCCTTCCGGTTATTGGCCCCATGGTCGCCTAACATAGATACACCCCCTATGGACTTCTGGCTCTGGGAATATGAGATGTTGAGATGGGTATGGCTGTGATGACTAGATTGGAATGAGCAGCATGAGAAAAGCAGGACACGGTCGCCACTAGGAAAACATGTGATGAACAAAATTGTTCAATATTTATTGGAATTTTATCAATTTTCTTCTTTTAATTTCCCAACCAGTTCTGTGACAAAGAGATATGTATGTCAACCCTTTGCACTCTCCGTACCCTTATCTTCTTTTGAAAATACTGTGGAGTCAATATCTTCTTCTATAAGCTCCCCTTCTTTAGAGCCAATAAAGCATCATGAGTCATAGCACAAAACAAGCCGGGACATTTTGAATGGAAACTATAACATGGACATGTGCAACCTACACATTGTATCGACAAGGTAGGCCTAATGGGAACAGCTTGTGAACTCACTGTGCTTGAGACTTCACATTACAATCTCTTCACAGATCAACCACAAAAATGTGGGAGTAGTGTTAAGTGTGAATGTTGGTCTATCTGGCAGGACCTTAAGGAAATCATTATATACCCAGTATATTTCTTTACCATACTCATCTGTCAGTCAATAATCTCTAAGAAACCAATATGTACCTCAGTGTGAATCCAGTGTATTTGTTTTCTGTTTCCTAACCTGTTGGTAATGTTTGAAATGGCTTTTTATTTTCACCACTTTATTGGTGCTATTGAAATCATTCAAAACGATGGTTTGTTTGCTCGGTGTTTTAGGGCTCTGTTGAACTCTATTGAGTCATCTCAGTGTCCATGGTAAAAGTAAGATGATCAGCTAGCTAAAACTAAGAGAGATTACAGAAGTAGCGACAAGGATGATAGACGCAGGAAAGAAAAGCTGGATAGAAAACAAAAGCTAGGAAAGGGGTGTTGCTTGTGTCACCTCTTTCAACATGTTGATAGCTGACTGGAGAAACCCCTGGAATACCATATTTTTTCCATGGACGCTGAGATGATATAATTTAGTTAAAGAGCCCTGAAACATCAAACAAAGAAATTCGTTTGTCTTTGGTTCTGATATGACCTTATAATGTAAAAAATATCCCAAAATAAAAGTACAAAAAAAAAGAAAAGGAAAAATATCTAACTGATGTTTTCTTTGCAGGTGTTAAAAGCTCACCAATTATTTGCAATATTGTGCCTTGCAAGCAAGACAGATGTAGATCAACATTTGTTTCTGGTTACAAGACTTATTTGACATAAGATCTTACCCTGATATGGTCAACATCCCACAATTTCAGTTTCAATCATAATTCTCCTTGAGAGTGACCACCACTTTTGTTGTATGCTGCTGAACATTTCACTGAATTAAATCATTTTATATCAATGTCTTTACTGTTGGGAGGCTGTGACTTTATTTTTAATTGACTTTGTATCTCCTTTTATTCAATATTGGCAGGAAAGGTTTTAAATTAGTCATCCTAGATGAGGCTGATGCCATGACCAAAGATGCCCAGAATGCCCTGCGCAGAGGTATGAAATTTCATAGATTTCTTTATTTCAGATTGTAGAGACAGAAGTATAGATCTAGTCATTGTGTCTCTCTTCAGATGATAGATGATTTGTTTGTTTTTTAAGTGAAAATTTTGACTTTGCAAAAAGAGGATCTGACAAATAAATGCATTTATCAATTCTCTCATCTTCTTTTCTCACCTTTTCAATGGATCAGTGTAGATCTCAACTCCTTGATTAGTATTTTCTGTTGCTTGTCACACACACACATGTGTATATTGGTGTCTTCTTTTTCATCTTGTCAGTTATTGAAAAGTTTACAGAAAATACACGTTTCTGCATCATTTGTAATTACCTGTCCAAAATCATCCCGGCACTTCAGTCTAGATGCACCCGCTTTCGCTTTGGGCCATTGAAGCAAGACCAGATGGTTCCTCGTCTAGAATATGTGATAGCACAAGAAAGGTAAATTCATGAGATCGATTTTTAAAGCACATTAATTATAGTATCCTTTTTTCAAAATTGGTAATGTTGTAGTGGATCAGAATTGCATGCCAACTTCTTCTAACAAAATTATATTTCTTTTGGGTTTTTTTTGGTCTAATTATTAATCCTCTATAAAAATCTCAAATATTTTAAGTTTGTTTTTTATCACCTCTACAAAATATTTTTTATTGGTATGTACGCGGACTTGCCAACCCTTTGCTTTTGGTGGAATTATTGCGATTTTTGGCCACAAACTCCACTATACAGCCATACAAATGAAAACTCCGATTTTCAGTTGAAAAATAAATTTGCTGGTTAAAGAAAAAAACTGGTAGTAAAGAATTACAAGTCCACTAAAGGCAAAGTTCAATCTGTGCGTGAAAAGAATTTGACAGTAAATCGCATTTAGCAAGCCTCATCTGGAAAAACGTTTAGCGGCTGCAGTCTTTTCCCATTCCAATCTTAACAGCAAACATCAACCCCATATGCCTCTAGAAGACAATCGAGCACATGGAAGTCGTAGGCATTGGTATACGTTTGCCTGGCAGATGATTTCATTCACCAGCCAGCCTGCCACCAGCCCTTTTGCATACAATCCCGGCTTACTCCAATACGGGATGCTTAGGCAGTTAGTTTTGTTTGATTATGTAACTTGTTATAGTGAAAAAGAGGGCTGGGGTCCTGATGCATGTAAAGCCCTTGTACAGATCAACCAAACACTTTTCTCCATGTATATGAATATCCACTAAGCACTAAGTAAGCTCTATGAGCCCTTTAAGCATTCTTTAATGTGTGTGTATGTTTGAGAGAGAGAGAGTCGATTGTTAAATTTAGAGAGAAAAGAGGGATTGGTAGTGATCGTAATTACATGCATGATAACAGGCATGTGCATGCCAACAATACCCTGATTGTGGTAGTTAGACCTTCTTACCATATTTAGGACCTGTGGCTTGGAATCGCTCAGATTTCAATGTACAGTAGTGACCACCTAACATTCTGCCCCTCTTTTGTGCTTTTTTCCTGTTGGTATTTTTTACAGTGCGTGTTATCATTTTGGTTCTAAAATAAACTCTGACAAAATTTACTATGTTGCTTTCATCATTGTAAGAACAGTCTTCTTAAATTTCCAGTGGGGTAAAATATGAATATTGACATTTTAATGTGAGTTAGAACGACCGCTATCGAGAATCAGTATTGAGCACACCTTCAAGCTATTGAGAATAGCCGAACTCAATGGCCCTAGAAAAATATTCTCCTATGGCAGCAAATGTGAGATTTGTCATGAGAGTTGAATAATTTCGATGTGGCCAGCATCAAAAGCGATTCTTAGTGAAAAGCTAGAATAGACCTTAGTTGACCCGCTGGCGTCTATAATACTCTAAAATCGTAGGCCTTGTCTTGATTTAAATTTATTATAGATTCACGATTTGAACATATATCATAAATATAATCTAGATGTCTAGATCTAGGCATCATGAAATTATTTCAATGGACTAAAAATGTAGCCTACTTAATTAACTGAAAAGTTTTTAAAAACTTAGCTAATTACATTCTTAACTGACTTTAGCAACTGCTTAAATAATAGAAGCCAGATTGATACGATTCTTTAGTTAATTACATTCTTAATAATAAGTTGTTTATTTATATAGCGGGTACATCAATATAACATCAATCTCACCTCGCTTTACAATTTAAAATAT
>JAOWAY010147735.1:0-17057 GCA_028565895.1 Goniobranchus geometricus
CGATCTTTCGTATGGTTTTAATGAAACAATCTGTAATATTTCCATTCGCTGTTTAAGACAGTCCTTTTATCTCTGCAAAGCCGAGGACCTTTGCTAGCAACATATAATGCTGATTTATGTTCTGTGCTTATATTGATCATGAACAGGTATGTAATTGATTATTATGAGCTTTTTTAATGCTGTATTTCATGCCTACCTTTTTATATGTAATTGTATGATTATTTCAAATGCGACAAACTTTATAATTATGGTTGTCGTTTTTTTACAGCCTAATGAGTAATAAGGGACGGCATTATATAAGAACTATTATTATGCCCCATGAAAACATCAAATACATCACTGTGTATCACATAGAAAAGAAGATTAATATGGGTACAAATCCTGGACTTACGATAGAAGTTCAGCGGCCTCATTCTGCTATGACATTCATATGATGATAAACATTTATTTTCGAAAACGTAACAAAAAGACCAAGAGGAGAGCTTGTGACAACTATATTAGAAACTCAAAATTCAGGGAATAAAAAGACGAGCATCAAGGTTCAGAAGATCTGACAAATCTAAAACACAAATTGCACAAAAGTTAGAGGAGGATAAGTAAGGAATCAATGCAACTGGGCAAGAATATTCTTGGAAATAATTAATTTACACAAGAAGAGTCACTGCATGACTTCAATATTGTGAGAAAATAGCATTTACTATTCAAAATCACTTCCTAGTGCCTAGCCCTTATTTTGCCTCATATACAGTCTCAGTGTAAAATGTAGATTTTAGACTGAGTAAGATGACCAAACTTATTCTCAAGGAAGAAAATGCTTGAACGTTATAAAGATAAAAAAAAGAAGCTATTTTTTAAATATAAATTAATATAAAAACCTTATTTCAGGTCCCGTTCTGGCCATTAAATATTCTTTGCTTTCAAATATTATACCAAAATTAGATGCATTCCAAGATACTATTTCTTCCACTGTCCAGAACCCCTTAAACATTTAAGTATAGAACTCATTCAGTATGATTCAGTCTTGTTCTCCTGCCATCTTTCGTTGGTACAGGCTCTATGTGCTAATTTCACATTAAGCAACTTAGAAGTACATGTAATAATCTCCTGTTGTCTGGTCCGTCTAATATATGTCTCATATGTGTAACAAACACAATATACAGTACAATACCATTACATGGTGGCTGTGACTAGGTGAAATCAAGTCCTATGCTATATCAGCCTGCACTGTCAGAGTGCATTGACATAGGTAAAGAAACTGAAACTAGATCTAATTCTTTAACCAGACATCTCGAACTGGATCTTCAGTGACACCGTCATTTATCTTCACTGCACTCTGTGCTCATCAAGATAGTTATTGATTACACCTATTGCAAAGATGGCATCTGCTACCTGTGCAAATCCTACAATGAATTGGTCTGCTTCTGATCTCCAAGATGAGTGGGCTAAATTCCGGAAGCATGTAGAGCTTATGTTTATGGGTCCAATGTGAAAGTCAGAGGACGAGGAGAAACTAGCTTTCCTCTTGATGTAGGTATGTCCAGGAGAATGAGACATTTTCAGTTCACGAAACATATGAGAAGAAAACAAAACTTATACCCTTGTGTTGGACACCTTTAGCAAGCAGTTCACCAAAAAAAAAACTCTGTATTTGCAAGATATAAGTTTTGACAGCGAATACAGACAACCGAGGAAAACTTTCAAACCTCTGTCACAGACCATACAAACTTAGTGAAACCTTTCAAGTACTAGCACCCAGATGAAATGGTGAGGGACAGAATTGTGGCAGGGATAAGCTCCACAGAAGCTCGAGAAGAACTGCTTTTGGAAGGCGATAGTCTCACCATGGAAAAGGCTATAGACATGGCAATAACTTTTGAGACAACCCAGGAACATTTAAAATCCATGGCTTAAATTCATATCAAGCATGGCACTACTGGAAATATTGATGCCATGAAACAGAAAACCAATCGTCACAAATGTAAGAATTGTGGTCTGCAAAATGCCCCTAGAAACTGCCCAGCTTTTGGTACTCTCTGCAACTTTTGTGGCAAACCAAACCATTGGCAGTCTGTATGTTTATCAAAGAGCAGGGAACAGACATGACAAAAACAATTTAAGTCTTCTACACTCTTTCATAACAACAAGAATGTGCACCAGCTGCAACACAAGCAAGCCACTGAAGAACAAGAATTGACACTGTACAGTATAGAAAAAGACACAAGAGATGAAATCATGGCAGATGTCAAGGTCACTGATCTGACTGGTAAGTGCTTCACACCACATGCCAAGGTTGACACTGGTACCAATGCAAACATACTGACACTCCGATGTATAAAACAGATGTTTCCGGGAATCAACACCCCAGCCGACATGAAGGATATGCACTTTATTCAAACAAGTCATACCACCCTTACAGGATATGGAAATCAAAAAATCACACAACTAGGTACAACCAACCTAAAATGAGGACAGGATAAATTTGATTCAGAATTCTTTATCATCGACACATATGGACCAAACATAATTGGCCTCCAAAGCCCCAGACAGCTTAACCTTGTCAAAATTAAGTGTTCATTAAACCAAGTCAAGCTGAGCTCAAGGCAAAATATCCTGACAGGTTCGACAATATTTGCAAATTTCCAGGCAGAGTAAAAATCACCCTCCTTGAGGGAGCCCAGCCAGTTATACAACCAACAAGAAAATACCCTATTAACATGGTGGATGAATTGAAAAAAGAGCTAGACAGAATGGAAGCTCTTAAAATAATTGAAAAGATGATTGGCCCAACAGATAGGGTCAGCTCCCGCGCATTCAGTCGAAAAAAAAGATGGGTCACTGCGCATCTGCTTGGCTCCAAAACATTTAAATAATGCCAGAAAAAGGCCACACCATAAGACACCAACCATTGAAGAAATCTCACATAAGTTTCATAATGCCAAAGTATTTTCCAAGATGGACGCTCAAAGTGGTTACTGGGCACTCTGCTTGGATGAAGAATCAAGTCTGTTGACAACATTCAACACACCATTTGGGAGAATGAAATTCCTGAGAGTTCCTTTTGGCCTAAAACTCAGCCAGGACCTGTTCCAACTAATGATGAACCAAATTCTTGAAGAATGTCCCGGAACGTTGGGGATTTCTGATGACATCTGTTTATAACATGGGGTCGAATGAAGAATAACATGACAAGCATCTAGAAGGACTAATGCAAGCAAGTCAAAAATATGGATTTGTTTTCAACAGTTCAAAATGCAATATAAAACAGATAAGATAAGATAAGATAAAACTTTATTATCCAATAAACAAATTGGATTTTTATGGAATGATCTGGGATGAAAATAGTGTACACCCAGATCCCAGAAAATGTGATGACATCAAAACCAGATCATCTCCACAAAACGTCAAAGAACTACAGCAGTTTCTTGGTTTAATACAATATAAGAGCCCATTCTAAAAAATCTCAGTCAACAGAGAGAACCATTAAGAAACCTGCTCCTGAAAGATTGGCAATGGACTGAAAACCAAGAAAAATCTTTCCAAACCCTGAAAGATGCCATGAAGTTTGTCCTGTCACATACTGATTGTATGCACAATTTTATCCAGTTCAATTTCTTCACCATGCTGGGAACTGTTTCGAGGCAAATAATCAGCATACATCATCTCTTTGCCTGGTTTGTATTTGACCTGGCATCCGTATGTTTGAATGCATAGAAGCATTCTTTGCAGTCTTGAGGATGCTGTTGATGTGTCTTTCTGTATGATGTTCTCCAATGGTTTGTGGTAAAAAAGAACTGTTACATCTTTGCTGTAGATGTAAGTGTGAAATCGCTCACACACAAAAAAAAAAACAGACAGCAATCCTCTCTCGGTGTTTACGTATCTTTTTTAAGGGTGAAACAAAAAAAAAAGCCGGTTCCATACCTGCAGCATACCCAATACACTAAAACTTTGATATACCTTTACCAGTTGACACTGTCATCTCCCTTATCACCAACTAAATGCAAATAGTCCCGTAGATTATCTTGACATTAGTAGCTTTATATTAACTGCACAGTGCAGATATTGTACTGCCTTTTGATAACATTAGGCTACACAAGTGGCACTTCAGCAGTGCAAAGTAATACTAGTGCTCTAAGAACACACCCTATCAAATGCAAACCCATAAAGGGTGGTGCACATGATCAAATCTAATGAACTCATTTCTTACCAAGCCCGTCAAGCACGCAATAAAACCCCACATTCTAAACAAAGAATGTGAAGCCTTGTGGGTGAAGAGGTGGTGCCAAAGCCCAGTCACTCAAAACTGACTGAATACAACAAATCAAGGAAAGTCTCCTAATTCACTGTAACCACATTGGTGAGATGCGTATCATTGACTCAGTGTTTCGTAAAAGTCATTGAGCGATAAAAAGTTAAGACACATGTCAGAATAAACTCATTGTTTTCTGTCGCCCTATTTCTGCAGCATTATGCCTTGCTTTCTGATGAGTAGAGCTATGCCATATCTTGATGGCCTACACAGCTGGACAGTGATCAATGTTTTGTCCAGGTGGATAGAAAGACGCCTTTCCATCTGTCAGGTCCGTGGCAGGCAGAGCTGCGTCTTTTGTTAACAGCCATCCCAGCTGGACAGTGATAATTTTTTGGATTATCTACATGGACAAAATGACGACACCTATCCGTCTGCCAGGTACGTGCACATCTCTCTTAAGCTAAATGTATGGCTTAATCAGAAAATAGGAATTGTAATGCATTAAGTGGGAGGTCTATGAGAAAAGACATCAATTTTGTCAAATTGGAAAGAAAGTTTCTGTTCAAAATCGTTTTGTTAGCCGTCCAGGGGAAACCGTGCAGTAAGGCGGACCATGGACTTAGACAGTGTGTTGTTAAGGCACCAGTACTGTATCAAAATTACAGAAACATGAAGCCTAGGAAGATATAACATTGTATTACAAGCTGGCTCAGTACACTAACAAGACAAGCCGTTGCAGTTGGTGAAAATAATCAGATTTTAAATCATGTTGATTTTTGACACACAAGCATAGACACATCATCGGCATAATTCTATAACCATCCATCTTCCAATTTTTTAGGGCCCCATTTTTTTATAAAAACTATAGACACACTTCATTAGCATGTTCTTTTAAAACATGAGGTGATTCTGCAAAAAAAAAAAAAAAACTGTCGTTATTCTAAACACAACTTTAAAATGATTTTTTGCATGTAATAATTGTTTCAGGCCTGTTGACTTTGAATGGCTACATTTTTTGGCTCTCCAGATAAAAATCATAAAACGAACTTAGATAGCCAGAGAGTTACACCGACAACATATATGCAATCACATAAGCTCAATTCTTTTTTCCCAACAAACCTACATCAGATGTTGTTATTGTAGGGATAGGGATGACACGATAGCCAATTTACCTTGTCATGCAAAAAGACCTGCAAACAGTTCTATTGTACATGGCACTAAGAACTTTATTCAATGGTAAATAAACAGTGATCACTGTTTGTTTTGTCCACATGGACAGAAAGGCACCTTTCTAACTGACATGTAAAGGACGGGTAGGGCCATGTATTTTGTTAACAGCCTTATCAGCTGGACTCTGATCAGTTTGCCTTGTCCATGTGGAGAGAAAGGCACCTTTCTATCCAGCAGTTAAATGTACATCTCTATCAACATCTATTGAAAGATGAGATTGTATAGCTTACACAAATGTAATCGGATATGTACATTAAGTGGGAGATCTATGAGACAAACAGAATAATTTATGTCCAAATAGAAGGTAAGGTTTCTGTTCAAAATTGTGTTGTTAGTCAGACTAGGGTGTGTTGTTAAAGGGCTAATTCATATAGAAACAATTCAGTTGGAAAAAACGTGCTGCTATGCAGACCATGTTCTAAGAAGGCGTGATGTTAATGCATTAGTACTGTAGAGAAAAAGAGATCTAAGAAGTCTGTTATTCTTCATCAAAAGAGCCTAATAATCCATGTCAGTACAGCTCTCCAGTGCTACTGTCAAACTCTGCTTTAAACCACTAAAACTGTTTGGATCCTGAAGTTAGCAATATAACATAAAATCCATGATATGGATTAAAGAAATACTCATCTAGTAAGTATGTATGTCCACAGATACAAAAATTCTTGCAGCTTTTAAATAAACAGAATAACAGTGGATGATAAATCTTATACAGAAATCTCTTCACTGGAGAAGACAAATAGAATCATTAAGATTTATAGAGTTCAATGGCACAAACTTCTCAATAAATGAATGGGATGAAAGGAGAAGAAAGACTAAATTTTATGCATTGTGGAAGATATGCATCTAGTTCCATTATGAGGATGTCTTCTTACTCTCAGCTGAACTCTCTTGTTTTTCTTGACTTCTGACTTGAGTGGGCAGGGTCAGAAATGAGACAGATGGAAGATGAGGATTTTCAAGGTTGTAGAATATTTGTGACATCAACATTTTAACAGCAGCCTGAGAATCAGATGGTAAGTTTTTTAATCGGAGGGCATAACTTTGGAAAAGCAGCAGGTCTGAGTCTTGAAGCTGAGGTTCCTGAAATGGTTTCTTGTTTGGATTTGTAAAGTCATCTACTGCACTGTCCATTTCCTTATCTTTCCATGTTCGTTTCTTTCTCTGCTTATTTGATGATTTTTGTTGTGAGGGTGTGTGAGACATGATTGTTTCTGTTGAGATTATCTCCTCCTGAGATTCACTGGTAATGCTTGCAACAGATCTGAAAAATATTGTGGTAAAATTTCTTACTATATTTGCAGATGACTTAAACAAGCAAAGAGAGAGATTTCATCTTAATAAGTGTCTCAGAATCTATATTTATGTTTCATCATGCCAGGAAAGCTTTGATGTACAAATGCCATTACAGTAATTTTTTCAGGTGTTAAAATGAAGTAAATCAAATTATTTTCACTTCCTCATCCCCTCACTCCTTTCTTATTTTTCCCCTCAAAAAACAACATTTTGTAAAAATCTTCTCTGGGTTTCCCCTAAAGGCCCCCTAAATAGGAAGCAAAAGTTGTCAATTCCAAATGTTTTGAACTTGAAATCATGAGAGATAATAACATCAGTAAATCCATCTTCTAGTTCTTTAATTCACTCAGGTGGGAAAAGATACACAACTAGGGGACAACAATCTGTCATGTCAGACATAATTTGATAAGGGAATTGACGAGTTGACAAACAGCATAAAAATGGTCATTGTTGAGCCTACAGATCTACTTTCCCTCAATTACAGATTATGTCGGGTGATCAAGAAAAATCTGCCCAAGCCCTGAGGTTCTATATCTCATAGCCCAACAATATGATCTCTACAAGATTTCCCATACTGATAGACACATGTATATTCTATGTACATGTAGGGTTTTATTGGGATCGATTGAATAGAAAAAATGCAACATTTAGGGTATGAAGAAAGTAAAAAAAAAACCCACTTGATTTATGACAAGGGAGAGGAGAGGAAATTTGCGACTCGCTGCTCAGCGATTTAGATGATTAATGAAGCCACCATGCTCATGTACCACCCATCTTAGTATTTTCCTCCAAGCTGAAATAGCCTTCCTAATTTGATGAAGCGGAATTTGGGCCCAGCACTCCATGATCCTATGCCTTAGCTTTCTCTTGTGACGTTGCGTGGCATATACTTTTTCTTTGATAGCATTCCAGACAATCATAATGTGACAGTTATAGACTGGGAATCGTCTGCTAGACTTAGATGCCTCGATCTAAATCAGCATAACACCTTAATAGAAAAAGATGCGTCCAATTTTATTAGAAAAATCCAAGCAATCGAATGGCGCTGGATGGCAGGGCTCACGTTAAAATTGTACCACTTTAAGCATGGACTTGTTTCTTTTAGTTTTGCCCTACCCTACGTCTCTGAATACAATTGGTCACTGGTTTGAGAAGTTTCGTTGATATTGGGCGGTCAGTTGTGGAATTATTGGGCCTCAGGATTCAGTGAGTTGGTTTTTTCTTTGATCACCTGATATGAACAGAGCTAGTTTTTAAACTACTTGAAGTAAGCTGTGACAGAAAATCTCTCTCCCTCTCTGTCTCTCTCTGCTTGTCTGTCTGTCTGTCTCTCTCTGTCTGTATGTCTGTCTCTGTCTATGTCTCTCTCTCTCTCTCTCTTTCAGCCTATCTTTCTATCTATCTCTTTCTCTTCCTACAACACCAAAACACTCACAAAAACACACATATGCACAGGAGGACTGGCTCATAACTGTGCCAAAGATTCAAAGTTTGATTATACAACATGACTGACATGAACTCTGGGGCAACACTCAAATGTTAATTCTGAACCTGGGATTGATACTTATATGGAGAGGGTTTAGAAAGATAGTCTGAGGTGCTATAGGATAGTCTTTAGAATCTTAATTCATATAATAATGTTATAACCGATATGCAGGGTAAGGTTCGGGGCAGCGGCGGTAGCATAGTGTTTAACACGGTGGATTATGTCTGGAAGGTCATGGGTTCAAATCCGAGTCACTGTGATATTTTTGGACCCAGCCACCTCCTACCTGGAGTGGGTGTGCTATGGACCCATTGGGGAGACTGGGACCACACAGTCAAGTGGCATCCAATTAACAGATGCACCTCCATAGCATCATCCTGTCATCCTCATCCCCATCATATATAATACAATAAAGAAATTTGCCTCTCTTTCTGTGGCCCCCATTACTCTGGCCTCATGGTGACTTCAATTTCAGTCTCCCCATACACTTCCATGTTGTGGTGAATTAATGCTGGTGTCTTCAGGGTTCAGGATCCATGGGAGAATGTCGTTGATGGGACATTGTGTTGATCACCAACCTAGGTGGGTGTTTCTCTCAGTCTGGCTCCAGGACTAAGCTAATTGCGTCGCTAGTAGGGGGCTTAGTAGGTGGTGTCAAAGAAGGCACCACTGAAAACCATAAAGTGGCCCAGCAGAAATGCAGGACCCTTCTGGTTGGTAGTCGCATGGCGGCCTGACATAGGGACACTCCCAGTGGACTTCTGGCTCTGGAAATACCACAAGATGAGCCTGGGTATGGTTGTGATGGGGGATCGGAATGCGCAGCGTGAGAAACGCAGGATAGGGCTGTCATCAAAATGTGAGGAAACCAAAACAGAGAAAAAATCCTTGATTTCAATATCCATACAAAGAAATTTATGAAGATATTCACATAATTTTTGTTTAAAAAGTTAGTTCTGCACCCATGACTGAGTATAGGGGAATTAGGAGTAGAGCCCTAATTATACTAGGCATGAGGCATAATCTTGTTGTTGGCCATCGCTTTCCACGCCGCCTTTACTTCCGCCAAGTCTAGAAAGACCTAGCTACCCATTTATACGGCTGGGTGAACAGGGGGCTTTGAAAAAAATCCACTGCCCGCTGGGTTCGAACTCGGGCCAGCTTGCATGGTAGTCAGCTGGTCTACCAATTGAGCTACCAAGCCACCAATTTTTGTTTTACAGTTTAAAATTCCACAAAGCACTGTCTGTCACATCTAACAAAGATGAATGCACTTTCATTCCTTTAACTTATAGTTGGTCCAAATATTGCGCTTGATGGACAAAGGAATGAGGCTTGAATTTCACGGCAATCTCTAGGCTCTGATTGAAACTAAGGATAACATGTAATCTTTTTAAGACAGATCATGCCATTTCAACATTACGGTTTTTAGTCAATCTTGGGTCAATCTTGGTCAACAAATACAATTGGATGTTGTTTTCTTTAATATTGAATGTACTTTCTATGGATGTTGAAACATAAGCCTTCAAATGATGGTCTAAAGTGAAATAATTTAAACACATACACACACACACTCACACAAATTAAAGGACACAGATACAAAACAAGTAGAGAAAAAAAAGTTTTTGATTTGTCTCTTTATCTACTAAAGGTATAACTTGGACCAGAGAATTTCAATGGATTAATCTGAAGACTTTGATTGATCTTAAATACACTTCTTATACTTACTCATCTCCATCTCCATCTCCCTCATTAATGATTTCCTCATCTGTGTCATACAAGTCTCCACTGAGTAGTTCAATTTTCGGGCCACTATGAAGAAAAAAGACATATATTTTTAAACATTTAAAATTACTTGTATAATATGCATTTTGTTTTATACAATTATATAATGGACATGGCATTATACAAACACATTTTATTTGTGAAGAAATATTTCATCTCCCTGTACATTGATCAACAAAGCATTTGAAACATACATATATACATTATTACATAACTTTTTGGCAAAACAGGTTTTTCATCTACACGCAATTTTTCCCTTACACCCCAACATAAGATTCCACTTATTAATTTCAGAAGAGATGAGACATCTTTTACCAACTTAGGCCTATCGTATTCACCCTTAAAGGTGCAACTGCCAGTGTCTGGCTTCTAAACAAAGAGAGCTATTTACAGTCACTTTAAGACTGGGTAATATGACAGCACAAACAAATGGCTGCCTCACTCTGAAGAACCCAGATAATTTTGTCATATTTTATTTTTGGGTGATATTTTGAAATGGTAATAATAATTGATAGCATGTAATTGAAAGCATTTCCAAAGCTTTAAAGCATGCTAAATGCGCTAATATGATTATAAAAATATATCAAAACTATTATAACAGATGATAGAAATGAGACTTAAGGTACATTTATGCTGGTGTACAACATAAAATGACAAAGTGACATGCAAAATAAAATGGTAAAGTGAAATGAAAAAAGAAGTATTAATAACATATAGACTGTATCAAAATATATATTAAAACTTGACTAAAACACTTATTGACATGACAAGTGTTGATCTATGGCATACTATATACATTTAAAAACCAATGCGTTGTAAGGTGCTTCTTTAAAATATATACAATGCCTGATGTGAGAACAAGTAGTGGTCATTTGTTCATACTGTTGGACCACAGCATCCAAAGGATCTTTCTCCAAAAAATTTATACATATCGGGTTGGAATATATGGAACAAGAAGATCCCTCAGATACTTTGGTTCATTTGTATGCAAACAGTTGAAGCAAAGTGTTGACAACTTATATTGCATCCTTCCATAAACCAATGGAGTTCCTTCAAAATTGGTGTTGCATGATTTGATTTATTTTGTTCTGTGATAAGTCAGGCTGCATTGTTTTGAGCAACATGTAACTTTAGAAATTTTGTCGGATGAAATACCAACTAAAAGAGAATCACAGCAGTCAAGCTTTGAAAGTACAAGGGTGGTCGCTAGCCTTTTGATCACACCTGTTGTAATAAAATCTCTGGCCAATTTCTAAAATTTAATAATTCATACTTCTACATAGTGAACTAAGATTAACATGAGATGACTGAAAAATCTTTATAAAAAATAATACCCAAATTCTTTATTTCTGGCCGTTGATACAAAGACCAAAAGTTGGAAGAGTTTTAATTTTACCACATAGCATTATTTCAGTCTTTTCATCATTTAAATTTAGCTTGTTGCCATCCACCCAGGCTTTTACTCCTGCCATGCACATCTCTATTTCTTTTATGATTGATGGATCTATGGCTGCTTTAACGTGTCTTTTATAAATACCCCTTTACTCTTTGCATTATTGAAATCATTGTGCAAGACAATGAAGCAATTTGTGATTGACAACATAAAAACAAAATTTTCATTGCCTCTGAATTCATACTGCATTATTTTTTTGATAACTTAAAAGATCCTTTTTTTTTTTTTTTTATTATAAGCATTATCTGGAAGCCTCTCTCTATATCTTTATATATCTTATATGTCAGTGTTCAAGAGTAAGTATAAACTTTACTCTGGCTACCTTAATATATTTTGAATTAAGCATACCTGTATTAAAAATGTAGCTTTAGAAGGTAATTTAGTATCCTTTCCAGTAAGTTTGGCTAGCATTCACCATGAGTTTTAATGAATCAACATTAATTTTCAGAGCTGTAAATTGCAGTAACTAAAAGTGGTGATGTTCAAACAATACAATGAATTCTGAACCCATTGGAAATAAATATTGATCTGTGCTGTTTTGTAATATAATCACATAAGTTTACTACAGAAAAATTTTTTTAGATCCAAACACCAAAGATTGACCACACTTGTAGACAAAAGTGTAAAATAGCGCAGTAACAGAGAGGCTGCAGGAGAATTTGGTATATCCACAAATACCCTGTTATATTCATTTGAAATTAGGTTTGATGAAACAGGTAATGTCAAGGATGTACATAGATCTGGTCAAATAAGGGTAACCACACATGAAGAAGATGGGCATTTACAAGCAATTCACAGATATTGATTTATCAGCAAGAATTTGATATAGGCAGTTCAACTGTGTGGCATTGGATGTTAGATTATTGACAGAAGCACAACAGGCTGTTGTCAGGCCTTGATGACAGCAATATCATAGGGTGGTATGACTGCAATAAAAAGTGTCATTAAGTTGGTGATGTTTTCAGAAGAAAAATGAATATGAAATTTTGATGAAAATAGGGAAATGGGATGGACCCATTTTGTGAAACCTGCCGTAAATAAAGTCATCTTTATTTTTGAAACATTTTTTTTCCTTGAGGAAAAAATACGGCCGTGCAGGAGCACCAAGCCCCTTTCACCTAACTAGAGAACTGAGCTGTGGTTATATCAGGACCCATCTTGCTTCTTATCTGGAGAAATATGCAGCTTGATCACGAACGGATCATTAGATGACATCTTTACAAAAACTTTAACATTTGATATAAATTTTTAGGTCCTCTTGTCACTTCAGTACAATACAATGCACAGCATGAGCAAAGGCTGATAAGTGTTATAATTCATCACATGTTGCATGTCCTAAGTCCTTGGATAATCCATTATTGCCGTCATCTGTTGAGGTTCATTTAGTGAAAAAAAAAACTTTTCTGAAAATGTTTTCTTATCAATGCATTGCACTGAAGTGTTTAATAATCTTCATCGTTTAACAGGAGACCATGCCAATATTGTCAACTGAAGACCGTGCTCAAGCCCTCGGCATGCTCCATGCTGGCATCTCAATGTGACAGCTCTCATTGATATGTAGACTTGAACAGCGTATCTAGACAACAGCCCTGAACAGTTTGAAACACAACTGGAATGCATGGAAGGGCTTTAAGTTGAAGCGGGCAGTCTTTCTTGTCAGAGACCACAAGAAGACCTATACACAATGTAGAGATCTCTGTCATCATCAGTGGGCAATTGAATGGAAAAGAGGAGTGCTAAAAAGCTAGTATGACGTTTTGTTAACAAACAAAAACCACACTATTGTGTCTGTCATCTAGACGGAGGACTGCATTTAAGGCGGAGAGATGTTGAAAGCTATCCTGACTGTTCTGTCATGGAACGTATCGAATGGGGACGTGACACCGTTATGGTATGGGCATGTATAAGTACCCGGCATAGGACAGATCTCCATTTTTTCGAGGGGAACATCAATGCCGCACTGTATCTGAATGGCATTCTTCAAGGTCAAGGAGGTGTTGCAAACTCATACTGAGCAATACAGTGCAAGGTCTTTAGAAAATAAGATCCTACGAAGGTGGATGTTTCAGCCTTTAACCTCTGAGACACCCTCGGGAGACCGAGTGCCCTAGCCCTGCCTTTTTTTCCGCCGCTGGCTGGGTTCGAACCCGAAAACTTCAAGTTGATAGCACATTAGATTTCGACAATGCACCAACTTTACAATAAATTCCCCCTATAGTGGTGCACTTTTTATTTCTTTTATGTCTACCTCTGGTGATATTAGAGATTCATGGTCTATTTATAACTTCTGAAGTTTACACTTGGTCGTTTAACTTTTTCCATATCCAGCTTGAAATGTTCTCTGTAATCGTCCTAATGTTCCTCATTTATTCAGGTCTTTGGGAGGCAGATTTAGCTGCTTTAGAAAGGCGTTCATGAAATTGGCTATAAATCCTAGTGATCCTACCTCGACAGCGAAGAGCGCCACCGTATTGCCTTTAGCTGCCAGTTCATGCACTAAGCATTCATATTTTGCTTATGTGAATGCATGCAGTTCTTCCACATTTGTTTCATAAGGCACCGTGACTTCTATAAGGACAAATTTCTTCAATCTGCAAGAGTACACTACAGTGTCTGGGTTTTGCCTTGATTCCTTAACCCCGGGTGGGTAGTTCCTTTGGTTTTGAAGGTCAGCACTTATATTATCCTCCAGTCATCGGTACCTCCGAAGAGACAACCATCTGGTTTTACATTGTTTTCAATGGTGGTGGCTGTTTTGGTACCTTCTTTGAGAAAGTGGTTCCTTTCTTCCAGGCCCATCCAGATATCCATCACACTCCAACAAGATAATGCAACAACTCATGTGGCCCATGTTTGTTTTGAATTCTTGGGTGAGCAGCACTTCAATGTTCTTCCATGGCTAGTGCTCTCACCTGAACTTTCACCCATTGAGCATCTTTGGGATGAACTTGGACGGCGGATACTGACGCGAAACATTTGTTACATAAACAATTTAAGTAATGCTTTGCTTACAGAATGGAACATTTTGCCATAGGAATTTATTGCAAAGCTTACCAAATGAATAGGGAGACGATTACAAGCCTGCGTTCAAACTAACGGAGACCACATTCCAAATTAAAACCCATGTCGATGTCAAATATCTCTCTTTCTTTCTACTCTTGCAATACATTGTCTGTGTATTGATTTTTCACATTTTGAATTTTAAGTTACAACACTTTTTGCCTTTGAAACTTTTTTGCATTCATATGATCCCCACCTTCATTTTCTTATAATTGTGAACCAATAGAAAATTCTAAAATCGAAAAAAAAAAAAAGAATTGGCGAGATATCTTATCTCTCTTAGAAGATATGTTCAATTTAACGAGGGTTGCGTTTTTAATGCTGTTCAGTGTACATATATATTATAAAATATATATACAAATGGACAACTTACAATAATTTGGGCATGTACGGCTCCAAGAAAGTCATGTTGTCATAAAATTTCCATTTTGCTACTTTATTTGCTCCTTGAGTCTGCTCTTTTCTTTTCACTATCTTTCTTTGTTTCATGTAGGTGTCTCTGAGATTTTTCCACCTTGACTTCCAACCATGCCCTAAAATAACAGAAAGAAAAGTTATGACAAAAAGTAATGTAATTTTCTCACAATAAAATACATGATATCTTTGTACTTAAAAAATTCTGCTCTTTATTTTCATTCTAAATAGTGAAATTAAACTACTTTTTCAAAGTAGATCAAAACAGAGGAGATATACATATGTACTGTGACAGTGATTAAAAATCTTCTTTTCAACCATTCGTACTGGATACATGGACAATTTCATAGAGCACGAGGGTCAAATGGCCCTAAATTCAGGTCTCATTTTGAATGGAAACACTGCATACATCACTAATATTTTATACAAATTTTAAACTGTATTCAATTTAAGGAGTGTTACATGTATGAATTGTAAATTCCATAACGACAATACTTTTAAATAAGAAAATAAAAGCAATGAAAAATTAAATACAGATTGAGATGTCTCTTTCAAAGAGTTGCCTATATCTGGCCCAATCAAAGTCATTGGTTGTTGCTTACAAAGCAGCCTGATCACCCAGGATGTCTTTTAGACAGTTGTAAATTCTGTAAGTAATATACCGTCTATTAAATGACTTTGCAACAAGAATGCCATGCTCATACTGTTTGTAAACCAACAGCAAACCTACAGTATCTTATTTACTGTGCTTTCATAGATTAATTAGTACAGATGACGGAGTAGAAGAAGAGTCTCTGGACCAATTTTTCACTCTTGTTTTTCATTGTAATGAAATTTATAAGTTTTCCATGATGTAAGAAAGTTTTCTATGTAAAGAAAATCAATATCAAGGAAGTGCCAGCAGGTTGCAGTCAAGGGTTGTGACTTTCTCTTCCATCCTCCACCATAAAACGTCTCCTTCTAAGGTATGTTTTGATTGGTCGGAAAAAAAGTTGGATTTTTTTTATGATTAAATTAGAAAACTAACGGTAAACTTAGGTATCTCAAATAAAATTTCATTTCCATGGTAACAAAGGCAAAATATTGTCAAATATTTCTCTACTTTTCAAGAATTAACATTGCTAACAGGTCTTCAAGCCCTTAAAATAACTTTTGTTTCTTCTCTATACTTTTCCAACTTTTCATTATTCGTACCCTAAAAACCTTTTCCAATGTCACTCCTAGACTTAGTTTGTGAAAGAGGAAAAAGGTGAATAATAATCATAATATGATGATCCGCTCGTGATCAGGCCGCATCTTTCTATGTGCTGATGGATCCTGTAACCCCAGCTCGTTCTCTCCAGTTAGGTTGAAAGAGGCTTGGTGCTCCTGCAGGGCTGTATTACGGAGTTCCAAACGTTCTCAATAAAAAGAGACTTATAATTTCTCCCCATACATTGGCTGACTGAAGAGAACCGGAACAAAAGCATTCAAATTCAAAGTGGTGAATTCAGTTCACCCAATTTACCATTGTCTCCAATGAAGAACCCTAATCTATCCGTCCATCGCTGTCTTTTTAATATCTGATATTAATTCCCCTTTTAGGATAAAAGTATACATTATGGTGACCAGACTAGTATGATATAGATGCATTCTAACAACAACAAAAATCATTAAAAAAGCAACAGTTCAACGAACACAAACAACTTATCATCACCTAAGCATTACAAAAGCTGCCCTTGACAATGCATGCTCCCATCATTCAAATTGAATCTGAAATAATCGCTTGTGGGTGTGAATTAAATATATTAGCAAAAAAGTTGTATTGTCTGAATCACTCCTTTTATCCTCTTCATTATTCTAGGAGTGGTGCAAACTCATTTACTGAGTGAAACAGTGCAAGGTCTTCAGAGTAGAACATTCCCTCATTCGGGAGGCCAGGCTACACTGAAGTCATACCTCCCAGTAGCACTGCCCTGTTTTAAATTTAATTTTACTGAAATTTATTTTAGATCAATAAAATCTTAAGCAGCCTAGGCCACTAAAACGCCATTATAATCATTTTTTTTACTTTTATTATTATTATTAGTATTATTATTATTATT
>JAOWAY010147736.1:0-10605 GCA_028565895.1 Goniobranchus geometricus
ATGAGATTCTTAGCATCCTCCTCAGAAACCACATTTCCGCTGCTTCCAGCCTTTTCCTACAGTCTGTTGAAATATTCAAGCATTCACAACCATATAACAGTACTGACCAGACATAAGTCTTTAATACCCTTACTTTGGTCTTCCTTGAGATATTCCTATTTCTCATGAAAGAGTTCATCCTATTGAAACTGTCACATTTACCATCTGCTGTGATTATGTAACCAAGATATTTAAATTTCTGGACTTGCTTTATTTTCTCTCCTTTGCTTGTAAGATTACGAATGGGATTTACTGATTTTTGGAGACTATCAGGCATTCTGTCTTTTTAAAATTTAATACTAGTCCTTTAGTTCACTTTCCAAGACCATGTTATCTAATAATTTTTGGAGGTCTTTTTCTGAGGTTGCTATTAAAGCTGTGTCATCCGCATACCTGATATTGTTTATGTACGATATTGAGGTAAAAATAATGCATTTGAATGTTCCCCATATTCCTCATCACTAAATATACAAGATTTAGGCAAAATGAATACTTTTCTTAAATTGTCAAATAAAACAAATAAAAGCAAGAAAAAGAGAAAAAAACATTGCAAAAACGAGGTAATCCAACTTACTTCAGGGGTAACAAGAAATCCATTGACATTCTTCATACGATCCGGTTGTTGACGGTCACTCCATTTGGCAAAAGTGGCACTACTCTCTTCAAGGTAGTAGTCATACACAAGGCCCCACATGGGCAAACGCACAGAATGAGTGGCTCGATAAAGTGCATCATGAGCAAACTTACTAAATCTTTCCCGATATCTAAAAAAGAAAAAAAAATTTCACATACAGGCTATACGTTAGCATTCTGTAATCTGTTGCAAAACAAGCTCTGAACCATATTTGAAAATATTCTTGACAATTATTCAAAAGCAAATCATGAAATCACCTGTCATGCAAATGACCTCCAAAAGCCCAAATGTAAGCAAATGCAAACATTCCTTTCAGGTTTTCCTTGTAATTAGGAATAGCAGACTCAATTTGAGAGGTGTTTGTCAAGCGGCTTGCAAGCTGTCTGGATGGAGGAACGCGCCTTTCATCTTTCTTTGATTCTGGTTTGTCAGCTGGGGAAAAAACAATTTTGTTACCTTGATTAATTTCAAATTATTTGCTTTTTTTGAATGAAGGGTGTATTTTTATATTATCCCAAGAGAAAAATATGACATTTCAAATTAAATCAGCATTTTTCTCTCAATATCCAAGCAAACTGAAGAAAAATTGTCTTATTAGGAAGATTATCATTGCATTGAAATATTCAATTTCTTGAGTTTTAGATGTTGTAAAGAAGAGAGTGTCAGTATATCATTAGAAAAAAAAAAGTGCAAAAACATATCTTAAGTTTTTAGCATAAAATTTTTGACACTATACTCTATCACTTCAAAAAGAAATTAATATCTAAATTTAAATAGTTATTTACCAGAATATTGATCACTTTAAAGAAGAAAAACTTTGTTCATCTAATGTTTACAGTGCAAAGCTAAAAGTTATACCAGGAAAACCTTTTAGGATGTATTGGAGAGGTAGATGAATTCTCTGCACAGAACAGAGATATGAGTCTTAAATTTATCAAATGAATGCCAATTGTACACCATTATGAAAAATTGCATACCGTCATCTTTAAATCATAATTTCTTTTCCATCTCTTCCCTGTCGATCTTAAATTTATCAAATGAATGCCAATTATACACCATTATGAAAAATTGCATACTGTCATCTTCAAATCGTAATTTATTTTCCATCTCTTCCCTGTCGGTCTTAAATTTATCAAATGAATGTCAATTATACACCATTATGAAAAATTGCATACCGTCATCTTCAAATCGTAATTTCTTTTCCATCTCTTCCCTGTCTAATGAACGATCCAACAGAGCTGACAATATTTGTAGGAAAGAGGACATTTCAGCTACTCCAGGAGCAACTTGATGAACAACAGCTAAACTGCTGCCTACATCAGCAAGCAAGGCTTTTTCACATTCATTTGTGATGAACTTGATTGTTGAGGGAAAGACATCATTGATGAGATCTTCGATGATTTTCAATCTGAATACCACAGAGAGACAAATTACATGTAATCATAGTTTAAATTTTAAGTCCGTACAATGGAATTCGGCCACAAATTAAATGACATAAAATAAAGATGTCGAAGGAAAATTTCTATTATTACAGAAAAATCAATTCAATCAAAAAGATTAAAATTTACACAACAGTTATAGTGGAAAAGATTTTTAACAAATTAAGCAAAGTAAAAGGTCACTGTGGTTTTCTGACTAAAATTATTTCTATGAAAGAGGAAGCAAATTCTAAGTTGTACTGTCCTACCCAACAGCAGTCAAGAGCCACTTGCTGGAAGCTGTCTGCCTCCAATTGAAAAACAGAGATGACCAGTTAGTTGAGTCCTGACCACAATGGATGATTGTACAACGCACAATTGAAGACGGGGATGCAAACTTTAAATCAGCTGTCTCAAATATGACATTTGTAGAATCTGAAAATATGTCAATGATAAGATGTAAAGTGTCTCTATTTCGGATTTGAAAGATATAAAATCAAAACACTGGTTAGTTACATTTTGAAAACAAATGAAAACTGAATTTCATCCTTATAACCAAACCAATGTACCTTGTCATGAAACTATGAACATTTTTCTTTTGAGATAAGAATAAAAGACAGGAAAAAGAAATTAAAGTGAAAATAAAAAGGCATTAATAGCAGAAGCAAACTAAATGGAAATGTATGAGGAAATTTTGGTCAATTGCATCTTCCAAACAGATACCAACTTTGAATACTTAAAACAATTTACCGAAAGGCATACTTTTATGGTAATAACATATTCATACTGTTTATTTCAAATACCACTGATAAAATCACAATGGAAATTGTTTATGGTGTAAGTGTTGTGCTACATTTTGATTATAAAAACCATTTTTTAGGCGTATGATATGAGTGATGGCCACATGTCTGAAATATACTAGCAGAGGTCAAATATGTTCAGTTTACATCACATAGCTGGCATGTCATTTCAATTTAAATAAAATACCTAGGCTGCTAGTGACGTGTCAAACCAATGTAATTTAAGAAGAAAAACAATACAGCATTTCAGTTTGAAATGAGAATGACGAACTACAGAGACTTCACTTCTAAAATTCAGATTTAGTACAACATTCAACTTTTTTTTTTGTTCTCCTCAATTACCACTTAGTGTACTAAAAAATGCATATATGTCAACAAGTTAAAATACAAGAAAAGTCATTTGCTTGACATCACACAAAGAAAGATCCTGTGACTTCAATGATTCTTCAAATTTTTTGCATCTCTTGAAGTTGCAAACAATATCAATATAAGTGAGAAAAAAGAGGAAACATTAGGGAGCAAAGACTTACCTTTCAGTGACATGCCCTCTCCATTTCCAACAGATAGCCTGCGATCATCATCCAACAATGTTTTGACTCCTTCTGTCCATGATGGATCAAGGTCCCCATCAAAAACTAGCCATCTTTGTAGAATGGATGGCAATTCAGCTGGGGTTTTGTCTTTCTTCCTCTCAACATTCTTTTGGGATTCTATATAAGTCTTGGTAGCAAGCCACATGAAATAAGAATCTTTGGCAATTTTCCCAAGAAGACCTCCATTCCACAAGCCATCTTGAAAGCTTCCCAATAGCTGTGTGAACAGATACACACATAGACATCATGCAGCACAGCAATACTTTAACATATTCTAAAGTCTGAACTGAGCATATGTCAATAATTTTTACCAGTTCATTTATTCTATTGCATACTTTCTAAGCATAAAAGAAAGATTATAAAACTGCATAACTATTTCAAGACATTGATCTTGAAGAGACTTTATATGAAAAACATACATCAGTTATCTATAAATATCTCATGGTGATTTTTTCATTCTTGCATTGAAAAATATGGGTGAAAATGTATGATTATGAAATACAGAGTAAAAATTAATTTGAGACCAGTTTCACAACCTTTAATTCTAATGGTTTTCTTTCAATGAATTGTCTCGAAAGTATATGTTAATCAATTGTTCCATAATATTGAGAATCCTTTTTTCTGAACAATCCAAACAGAATCTCACCTCCAAAGGAGTCATGGCACCAGGAAAAAGATGAACAATGTCAATTTTGGGATATTCAGCAAAATCTTTTGCCTGTTTCCTCACTTCCATTCCAGCAGTCTGTACTGTCTATTAGGATAAAAAGGAAGGTCAAATAATAATCTTTCAGAGATGTTGTACACTATTTACACATCATTTAAAGCCTTCTTATTCAATAACCTTTACAGGCAGTAAACTGAATAGAATAAAATCAAAGAGTGAACAAATAAAAAAGAGACAATTCGTCCCATTGCTTGTATATACATCATGAAAATCTCTTGTCCTGACAAAACTGGACTTTTGCAATGCTTCACTTTTCAATGCTTAAAAGTAATACATTAGAAGTCT
The DNA here is from genome assembly GCA_028565895.1 of Goniobranchus geometricus. Classification (NCBI taxonomy): domain Eukaryota; kingdom Metazoa; phylum Mollusca; class Gastropoda; order Nudibranchia; family Chromodorididae; genus Goniobranchus; species Goniobranchus geometricus. The sequence goes on from JAOWAY010147736.1 coordinate 4,497, forward strand.
TCAAGTTGTCCAAAATAATTCTACAAGATTGATTCTAAAGGAAGACAAATTTGCATCTGTCACCTCACTCCTCCATAGATTGCCATAAACTGACAATCCCATCTATATGAAAGATCTTTTGAGAAGCCCTTCCCCCTAAAAGAAATCGGCAATCAAATTCCTGTAAATCATTGCATGTGAAACCTAAAATAATTTGCAAAATTGGCAAGATGCTCCTCGAATTTTCTGCACCTCTTTTTTTAAACTAACATCAGCAGCAGCATCAATCCACAATAGCCTGTGTCAATTTTTTAATGGTTTTGAGTTAGCATGCTCACTGAACCAGAGCACAGCAATAAAAATATCATTTTGAATTCACACTAGTTAATGGAGTCATTTAATAGTGTATAAATGGGTATATTTTTTTTCATCACAAAACATCACTTGAGATAGAATTGATGCAGTTTATTTTTGTTTTTAACTGCCAACTTAATGTAAGCAACATCAACAACATCCTAGTTTGTGATCCAAATTTTGATCAGGGTCAATTGTGTTTCACTATGCATGTCTTATGCCATTGCAATACATATCGTTTTTATTGTCTTTATAAAGTGCTTAGAGCCTATTTTTAATGAAACAAGCACCATACAAGTGCTATTTAGTATTATATTATTACTCTCACTTTCATGATAAATAGGAACATCTCAATGGAGACCAAAGTAAGGGTATTCAAAGTTTATGCCTGGTCAGTACTGTTGTATAGTTGTGAATGCTGTAATATTTCAACAGTAAGAAAAGGCTGGAAGCAGCGGAAATGTGATTTCTGAGGAGGATGCTAAGAATCTTATGGAAAGAAATGAAAACAAACAATGCAGTACTGGACGAAGCAGGAGTAGAAAGATCTGTGCTAAAAACAATTAGACAAAGACAACTGAAGTTTTTAGGTCATATAAATCGACATAAGGAACTTGAACATCTAGCCCTGACTGGAAAAATTGAGGGGACAAGAAGTAGGGGCAGGCAGAGAGTGAAATATTTGGAGGGCTTAAATCACTGGATGAAAAACAAAATACAGAAAATCAATAGCATGAACTTCCTGAGATTGTCTGAACAGGGAAGTAAAGAGTGTGTCATGGTTGCCAATGTCTGCCTCAGACCTAGTACATGATGATGATTATTATCATTATGATTAAAACAAAATTAATACTATAACATGGATTACTAACAGAAGTGAATGAACTGACATGAATGGGTTTGAAGGCAAAGGTTTGTGAGTTTGAATAGTGACAATGTCATGGAGTCATTTCCAAAGGGTAAGGATTTCTGACTTAGTTTTTATTCACTTTGCCCAATGGCATAGTCTGTGCCATGTAAGTTTTGGAGCAAACTCAAAGGAAATGGCATCTTGGCCTTAAATTTCTGGACGTGTGTAAAAAGAGGTCTGTGACAAATGAATAAAAGCAGCACTAAGGTTCATAAATCTATGTGAGTGATTTTAAGGCTATTTGCTAAAGGACTGGAAATCATGGAAATCCACCAAAAACTAAACTTAAGGAAGCCAACAGGTAAGTCAATAGATTCAGACGGATGGAAATATAGGTTTCATTATCTGTAGTCTCAACCTACAATCTAATTCTTTTTTTTTATGTATTAGTTCACAATGAGATCTAATTAATAAAACTTCACATTTTCATGACAGATCTTATCATTGACTTACTTTAGCCATGGCAATGTTGAACTTTAATTTCTGTAGTTTTTGGAGTCCAACAGATTTTTTCGGCTTTAGGTCCTCATCAACTTCTTTCAAAAGCTGAAAAAAAATATCAATAGAAGGAAAACCCTCTTAGAAATATGAATCGTATTGCTTATTATGCAAGTTACTACAAAGCTGAATACCATAAACAATTTTAGCGTACAATTCTCATATTGTCACAATATTTAAATGTGTAAGGAAAACTTACTTTAAGCAATATTCTTTCTTGATTGAAACTTAAAATAAATCTTTATGAAATACAGAATTTTCAACAGAATATTCCTCTTAACTTCTATGTAATGTAAAAGATTTAAATAGGTGCCAAGAAAAAGACTGAAGAAAGGAACGGGTTAACACAAAATGCGAATAAAAAATAATATTTGTACTGAGACAATCAAATCATTTTCATCTACCATAAAAAACCACTGTCCCATTAGGTGTTTTGAACCCATGCCCTCTTGTAAGACACAATGATACAATCTTTCTACCTGTGCTGTTGGAATGTGCTTATCCATTTTCATTACATGAATTGAAAAACTTATATTGTCTGAAACTCATCTAAATTGTACCAGCTTCAGGATTAGAAATAATAAACTACGAAGTACTCTGCCTAATTTGATGAGTGTGGAAAATATTAATACAAAAATGCTACTTATGCTATAAGGGTACGAATACTGCATGGAAAGAATAAAAAAAACATTATGACACCAGTAGGAAAAGCATATTCTGCTTTTATATGTGCTCATGTTAAACATCAATGAATGGGAACATGCAATAGCAGGGGGCTTGATTCCACTGGACAAATGTGCAAAGTTAGTCTCTCCACCTCAAATACCAATTTTTTTCTTCCTAAGAGAATGAGTTCTTCCTGAATGCACCCACCACCACTGGACAATGAAGCCTTTGTGAAAAAAAAATCATGGGCGGAGCTGAAAGTCAGAGATGACAAACACATCATCAGCAAACTCAAAATGATTGTAAGCCACAAGACATCTACCCAAAGAGCTCAGAATCTGTAAAGATGAAAGATTACTTCTCAGTTCAGATGATATTGAGCAAATCTGGGAAGGTATCAGACCTGCTGTGAATTAATGAACATTAAAACAATACTGAAGGTCTATTTTGGCTGTAAACAGACTGGTTCAAATTCTTAATAGAGACACAATTTTAATATTAAACATGACAGCCTTTGCCAGTGAAGTTCAAGTGAGCCTAAACCAAAATTCCAGGCAATGGAAAAAGACTGAATCAGTGACAGGGTTTGAGTGAACCTAACCTATGCCAATCCTTAGATAATCCATGTATCCTGCTTTGCTTTACACTTTGCAAATACTTCAAACATTGGATGGTATTAAGCTAAAAAAGGAGTTCAGTACTTTGTGACAATAAGGGGAAACTCTTTGGCACGGAGTTCAAAGTTGAAAATTGTAACATCTTCACAATATCAAAAGCCAATAACACTAGGACATTCGTAACCCTAAACTTAAAAGTATAGCAAGCTCAAATGCAAACCCACTCTTAAACATCAATTCTGAAACCAATTTTAAAGCACAAAAGATAAACATGGATCCTTACAACAAAGAGGATGTGGTTATCACAGAAAAATCTAAAAGGAAAGCATTGATATGTATTAAGTATTCTTACTTGCACAGAGCACAAGCCTCTGACCTCAGAACATAGGTCTGGAAACTTTAGAAATATGTAGGAAAAGAAACAAAGTCACTCTCTTCCATAAAACAGGCAACAACAAAAGCGGCTAAAAAATGCCCAAGCAGAAACAGAGAAGAAATCTGTTCATTCCTTAAGTCAGAAAATATAGCCTTCAAAATTGATGGTTTTATTTAACAAACCCCCTGAACAGTGTGAGCCAACAGGTTGAACCCTTTGTTCCCCGTTATGACTAATAGTACCAGGCAAAGATTGGTCTCAATGGATGCATAAAGAGCTGCACCAAATGTACAGAACATTCCAGTATGATTGCATCCATTCTGCTCCTCTCCCTGTTCTAACTATGCATGGTGTCAAACTCAATATCAGTGTGTGATAGAGGAGATAGAGATGGTATTATAGTGTTGAGCATTGCGTAAGGAAAAATAAAAATCTTTTCCAATAATTAAAAGAAAGAAAAAAATGTCTAACATTAATTACAAAAGATCTTATTTCAGAGGGGGGGAAAAAAATATTTCAAGGCCACAAATTAAACCTGAAGAGGGAAAAGGTCTATATCTCAAATCAAATTCCCCAAAAGTTTACTTGATATAAATAATAATAATTGATAACTTAAAAAACGGGATAAATATCCATAAGGTGCTCACTGCATAATTCAAAATTGAAATCACTCAAATGCTTTCGATCATTTACATACTAGTCAAGAAATTATCTTATATTATTGAGATACAAATTTAATTGAAAGTAGCCAGATATCATCCCTATTGGATGGTAAATTTGTCAGGTACGATGCCATAAGGGCACTAACAGAGGCCATCATGGTAACCCCATGAAGACAAGACAAGAGTTTAGATGAAGAACTTGTCTATAAGATGAAAGAAAAATGAATTGAGAAAGGCAGGCCTTCCCAAAATTTGGGCCTAGAGATGAGGGAATTATCAGAGGTAAATATTTCTTATATGATGGATTAACATCGTGACCCTATTTCCCTGACAAAACCCTTTTTGACTTCTGTGTTTGTGTTTATGTTAACTCTTTGACTCCACACCGAAATCCCACCATTGGATGCAGCCTTTTTTTTTTTGTCTGACAACTTTGGTCAGGCACTTACTTGATATGTCAATATCTGAATAACCCTCTTACAAAACCCTAACATGTTGTACCTCATTTTATTTGTGGATGAATGTACTTTTGTGCGGTGGGTAAAAAAATGAAACTGTCAGAAGATTTTTATGACAACCAAGACATACGAATAAAAAACGAGATAGAAAAAAAAGCATGCACAATTTTACACTAACCTTGCCCAAATAAATTGTAGATGAAGAAGAATCTTTGTTTTCCATCTTTACTATGTAGTCAAATGTATAAACAAACAGAATGAAGTGAAAAAAGTAGTTAATTCCATTCAGTTTTGAAAATCTGGCACCCTCTCACTAGATCTAGAAGATGTGGATCTAGATCCACCGTTTACATTGTCACCGCTGTGGTCTAACCTAAAATTAGATCTGTAGTTTTCATATTCATTTTCACTTTCCTTGCCCTTACTACTGTCACTGGAATAACTTTCTTCATCTGAATCCTGTGCACTTTGTAAAAGTTTTACTACGTCAACTGCAGAAAGACGGCGAGGAAGCTGAGAAGCCATTGCGCTAGATCTATTACATTGAAAGGGAATTTCGAAGCTCCGCTTGATCGTGTAAACAGACCTATTTCTCGTCTTCAAGTGAGGAAAACCTTTGTTATTGACTTTATTCGTGTTTTAAAATGAGTCTAATTCCATTTTCAATTGATGGTAGGATGGTTCCATCGAATTTTAAAGGCTAAATTCACGATTTTATGGGGCGTTGTCGGCGAGCCGCTGGGAGCGGCTTGGCGTCCTCACAGGAAATTTTTTGAGCCGCTGTCAGCGGCTTGGAGGAGAAAAAGAGTTAAAGCTCAAGTATTTATCATCCCAGTTGGTGATCTAATTCAACCTTACAGGTGATGCAAATAAGTGTCACAAACTGCAGCAATGTTTTAAAATGTTGTTGCAGACTTAGTGGGGATAACATGCAACTCTAAATGAATATACAGAATGAGATCAAAAGAGTGTTGCAAAAATCTTGAAAAAAAAATCTCTGATAACAAGCAAAAACCAAAATATTATTAACTATAACCTTATTGAGCCATTCAACGTCTTTTTGGGGATTTGTTTCTACAAGTCATAATACTTTTTATAATACTTTTTAAATTGTGAGAGACTGAAATGAAAAAATGTAACGTACGCATGTGCCATGCAGGAAAAATTAAACTGGTTTAAAGTTTTTAATTTTTTTTCTTATTAACACAGTCGATATAAAAAAGTGTTCATTAAGTAAAGGAAATTTCAGGTTAATCTTCATTAATTCAAGTAATGTAGAACAGAAAGGCCTGATGATTACAAAAATAACAAACGAACATTCAAATATAGGGGCTGCAACATTGGGTTTCTTTAAAATAGTTTTCTATAACACTTCAAGCATTCTACATACATAAACTGAAAAATCCATGTATGAATCACAAGATGATGACCACTGTGTCATAAGCCAATATTTTGTTTCATTTCTCATACATTGTTGACTGAGTTCAAAACCGAGCTGCACTGTAGCACTGCTTAGATTTTTGGAAAGGCTTTCTCCACATATTTCCTCATCCCACTCAGATGTTATTGAGTACCCAACCATAGGCAGA
>JAOWAY010147847.1:0-10602 GCA_028565895.1 Goniobranchus geometricus
TTCTTCAAGGATCGAACTTTAAATATGCTCTCAAGAGAGGGGAGGCTGTCATTAATGATCTTTTCACAAGTTTTAATTTTTCTTTTGCTTATTTTACTTTTTGATACTTTTTACTTAAGATAATTAAGAAGCAACAAGATTTTAGTCCATTTCAAGTGACGACATAATAATTTTATAATCTGATCCTTCGCATAGAAGATAGAAATAGATTCATCTGACCAACAACATCGAATTGACAAGCTTTTTGATTTGAAGTCGGCACCATTATCTTTACATACATTGAGGCTTATTTGAAGAGATCATCCTTAATAAATTCATAGTATCCTCCATTTCTCGCAACTTAAGTGATAGAACATCTCATCTTTGTTCCTGTTTGCTGTGTGTGGACTGATCGATCAGGTACAGGAGGTTAAACCCCAGAAACTTGATGAAGATGGGTGACAATGAAACAGAAACTGTATGTTTAAGAGAGCCAAATTTGAAAGAACCTCTTCAAGCCATAAATACCTTGCTATGTGTAAACGTCAGCGAAATGTGTCGGCCCTGGTTGACAAGATCAAAAGGAATGAAGCACAGGACATCAGCATTAGAAAAAAAACAAACTGTCATTGATTCTTTTTTCATTCAAAAAGAATTCATCCCCCAAACCCCATTTCTACCCATTCGGCAATGTGTGTACTTGTATGTATATATATGTTACTAATAAAGAAAATAAAATGATAAATAAAAAAATAAGATAAAAAATAATGAAAATAGAAATGAGAGATCTGTTGATTTGAAGGAATACCTTGAAGCGACGCTCAATATTCCATTGAAAAAGGGGAGATTATCAAGTAAATTAGTTGAATTACGCCTCAGCACCTATCATGCATTAAAAATGATAACCGGCTCTTCTGATGGTTGAGAGAAATTGGGTTCTGGCTTATTGTTCATTTTGCCTAATTGTCTGTTTTCGCTGCTTCTCGACGGCCGGACAATTAGCTGGTTACAACTGTCAGGATGATGATAATAATAATAATGATAAAGATAATAATACTACGTGGGCAGAGAGTGGATCACCCAGGGAAGCTCATTGCACCAACAATCTGTCAAGATCTTTTGCTGTCTAATGACACATTGCAGTCCAGTGGGATAAGCAGAGTAAAGTGACTTACCTAATGACACAACGCTGATGGCATAATTATAAAAATAATTCAATAATGAATGTAATAATTTGTTATATATATTGGCAAAATGTCAAAAAAAAGCATTGGCTTGTCAAATAAAGCATGTAAACCTCTCAATACTTAATTCACTGACTGCTGAAACCGACACGTGTGGGTCACCGTTCCAATTGAAAACTGCCGAGCCCGCACTCTTGTCAGTTTCATTTTTCTCTCTATTCTCTCTTTATTACTCGACTCATTGTTGGTTCCGGCAGTTGCGGTGTCATTGCTTATGCATTCCTGGACGATTACAAAACCAGAGTAGTCTCCCTTGTGGTGTTTTGGTTTTTTTTTATTGTGATTTTTTTTTCTTCTGAAGAGTCTCAGGGCCATTCTCAAGCAGGAAATCGACTATGTTGTTTCATAATCCGTGTTAGTCATTTGTTAGCGATGATGATCCATTTAGAGCTGACGGATCGGACAAAAAGTAGATAATAGTGATGATAACCCTTTCTCTTCAGCCAAACAAGGGTACAAAGCGTGCATACAGATCTACATTGAGCAATTTTCTTGAAAGTGATAGATCCTTATCTTATATCTAGTAATGAAGACTCTCTCTGATTCACCCTATGACCCTGATGCCCCTACCAAATCAAAAAAACCCATAAAACATGATTCTAGAGCAAAATCTAGTAGTAAGAGAGCCGGAACTTCAAGTTCTACCTCTACAGCTGCTGTATACTGTGGTGGGGAGACTCCTCAAATCACCGCATCGGTCCCACTCCCCAACCCATGACCACAGTGGTACAAGGTGTTTGGACTGAAGACCTTACCGGTTTTTCACTTATCTTAGATTTCACTCCCATTCATGAACCAGGGGTGCTGAAGGTTAATCATGAAGATGTAACCCCACTCGGTGTGTTTTCTCATATCTTCAATGATGATATTACTCGATAGTTTATTACAGCAAACAAATGTTCAGGAAAAGGAAACAGTTGCAGAAATGACGGAAGCAAACAATGTGAAAGACAAAAGTAGACTAAATGATTGGAAACCTGTATCAGAACATGGCATGAAAATATTTTTACCTATTCTTATTCATCATATGAGTCTTGTCAAAAAGCACAGAAAAGAGAACTATTGGAAAAGAAACTACTGCCTACATACACTACACCATTTACTTCAAATCTGATGAGTTGCAAAGGATTTCAGATCATCTTGGAACATGTTTCATCTCAATGATAATGCCACTTACACTGCTCCAAGGACTGCTGGGCAAGATCCTGCCACAAAATAAGGCCTTTTTATGAATATGTGCGTTGCATATATCCACCACAACTTCTGAATCCTCAACCTGAGCTTGCAATCGATGAAGCAATCTGTGGTTGGAGGGGGCCTCTTTGATTCAAAATTTATATCAAGGACAAGCCGATGTCACGAGGGATAAAGCGGTATTGACTGACACTAACAGTGCCAGTGCCTTTCTTCTACTCTTTCAAATATACATGTTAATGAAGATGGTGTTAGAACAAATCGGATGATGTTTTTCTCTGTCTACTGGAGCCACATTCAATCAAGATTTTGCTCTCTTCTTTCACAATTATTACTCAAACCCAACTCTGCCTGACCGACTCATAACCCAACATAGTACAATAGTAGTCAAATTGTTCGTTGCAGCAAGAAAGAAATGTACAATGCGTAGGCAACTCAGGATCTACAAAAAAGAGAGATTGGCCACTGGCACAGAGGAAACATTGCTTCAATCAAGTGCAAAGACAAACAGGACGTTTATCTCCTCTCATTCATGCACACACTAAGACAGTAACAGTAACTACCAGACATGCCAAGCTGTGAAACCCATTGCAGTTAGAGACTATTCAAAATATATGTGTCGTTGTGACCTTTTAGATCAGCTACATGCTTACCTACCATTATGAAGGTGCTCATTGAAATCACAGAAAAGGGAAGATGGAGAGAGGAAGAGATTGGACAAGTTGTGTTGGATGTGACTGGAGTGAGAGACAGAAATTGAGTGGATGGGAATGGAGACCTTGCTACTGTACAATGCTAGTGCTAGAGCTGCAAACAACATGTCGATTACATCTTACATTTATGCAGACTCACACACATACACACACACATACGTCAGCTTAAATGCATATCGCTATGTATGTAGACTACCTCCACTTGTTGGTACTTTTAGACCTTTAATTACATCCATGTTTTAATTCAAAGTCTCATAATTCAAAGTTTTGATCCATTTTTTCCCAGACTGTTTGAATTATAGGGTTTCCATTTCCATTGTAGATCACGGTTGATCAGCGAAGCAAAGGCATCCACTGCAAAAAGTTTATAGGCTTTTTTATCAAAGGGTATGAAGAAATGGATGTCATTCTTTTTACTTTGAGCTCATTTACTGGTGATAACTTTTTCAGATTTTCTGTTTTGTTTTGTTGTTTCATTTGTAATAGGAATGGTTCAACTGAATTATTTGTAGTGTTTTGAGTGAAGGTTTAAGAATCGTTTTCCCTTTACCCCATTCAAGGTGAGAATCAATGTCAAGCTTCTAAAACAAGGTCAGCGGATCCAAGCCTTAACGAGTCTCTCCAAGGCTTTTGCTCGGCAAGCCAAAAATGCTGACACCTTTTTGAGGTAATTATGTGTGAGGCCACAAAGGGGTGTAAAACAACCAAAACCCTGCACTGTCACAAATAACCAAAACCCTGTACTGTCACAAACAACCAAAAACCTGTACTGTCACAAATAATCAAAACCCTGTACTGTCACAAATAACCAAAACGGTTTTGGTTAATTTTGACAGTACAGGGTTTTAAACTGTATTTAATTCAGTTTTAAACCCTGTACTGTCACAAATGATCAAAACCCTACACTGTCACAAATAACCAAAAACCTGTACTGTCACAAATAACCAAAACCCTGTACTGTCACAAACAACCAAAACCCTGTACCGGTACTGTCACAAATAACCAAAACCCTGTACTGTCACAAATAACCAGAACCCTGTACTGTCACAAACAACCAAAACTGTGTTCTGTCACAAGTAACCAAAACATTGTACTGTCACTCACTCACTCAATCCTATGTCCCAGAGGATGCAGAAGGGACAGGAGGGAAGACATAGCGGAGATCTTGCTCCAACTGTCACGATCTTGGGTGGGTGATGTCAAATCCTGTAGGGATTGGGCAGTCCAGCCTTTGATGTAGTAGACCCAGGCTTTCCTTTGGCGGTCTCTTTTTCTCTTTTCTTCTACTGTTCCTTGCAAGATGGTTTTTGCCAGGGTATTGTGTCTGTTAACATGCCCAATCCACATCAGCTTTCTCCTCTTTACAGTGGCTAGAAGAGGTTCCTTGGGGGACCATACGTTTTCTGATTTCCTCCTTAACCTATGCGTTGGTTTTATGCTCTTTGTAAGATATTTTAAGTTTTCTGTGACATTTGTTGTCGAATGTTTGGTTTCTTTTTTCTAGATCTGCTGTAAGAGTACATGATTCGCATTGCTTTTAATAATCCTCTCGATTCTGGCTAGTGCTGATTTTGCTGATGCAATTCGGGCTCTCACTTCTGTCCTTGATGTGCCATCTTTTGTTAGAATGGTGCCAAGGTATTTGAATTGGTTTCAATTACCTCCTCCAATATTTCTCCATTCATTCTTATTTTTGTGCTTCTGTTATTTGTTTTGTTGACTATGATCTTTGATTTTTCTGTCTGACCTCCGTACCATATGACCACGGCTCAGTTAGATAATTTATCTGTGAGCAGTTGTAATTCTTTTTTGCAGTGTGGTCTTCCACCTTTGGAGATGGTAGAGTGGTGGTTTTGCAGGGTCTCTCTCATGATGTTTTGAAGGAAGAGATTGAAGGGAACCGGTGACAGAATGTACTGTCACAAATAACCAAAACCCTGTACTGTAACAACCAAAACAGTGTACTGTCATAAATAAGTAAAACCCTTTACTGTCACAAATAACCAAAACCGTGTACTCTCACAAACAACCAAAACCTTGTACCTGTACTGTCACAAACAACCAAAATGGTGTACTGTCACAAATAATCAAAACCTTGTACTGTCAGAAACAACCAAAACCCTGACCTTTCAGAAACAACCAAAACCCTGTACTGTCACAAATGAAGTAAATCATGTACTGTCACAAATATCCAAAACCCTGTACTGTCACAAATAACCAAAACCTTGTACCGTCACAAATAGTTTAAGCCCTGCACTGTCAAAAACAACATAAACCCTGTCCTGTCAGAAACAACCAAAACCCTGTAATGTTACAAATAATCAAAATCTTGCACTGTCACAAATATCCAAAACCCTGTACTCACAAACAAACAAAATCCTGTACAGTCACAAACAGCGAAAACCCTGAACTGTCACAAATAACTCAAACCCTATATCACCACAAACAGTTATATATATATATATGTACTGGTTCTTTAAATGGGTATGACTATTTTGGCAGTAAATATAGCATGAGTTTTAATTCCTAAAAATGCACATTTAATCATTATGCATCTGTTGCTATAGTTTGGCAGTAAGAGTAAGAGTCAACACGCTGAGATTATTGTTAAAAGGATGCGCTAAATTACAGTTCAATGCAACTTATCATGTCAGGTGAAAAGGCACAATGTCATAGATGTTGCCAACCTTCTGTTCTCTTTTTGACTGTCATCAGATATGATGGACTTCAAAGTCTGCTAGCCTGTTTTGTCTCATCCAATGTGGAAGTGTTACAAGCAGCTGCTTGGTGTACCGTCAATCTCACTGCCGGTGTCTCTCTCTCAGAACCGCTCCTTTCATTAACTTCCACATTACTTCAGTTTCTACACAACTCTGATCCTCAGATGCAAGTAAGTTATTGCCATTTCAAAGACACATTTTTATTTCTTATCTGAACAATTCTTTTTAGGACGATCGGATTAATTGATTTTGATTAGAGTTTAAGAATCTGTTTGAACAGTCTGGATCTTATATATTCTAAACATATGTAAAGAAATGATAGCATTGAGAGTCTTCAAAAACTCCCATCTCAGGATTTACATTGAGACTTTAATGAGAAAAAGTTAATTCATAAATTTACAGAAGCATTCAGACTTTAGGGTCTACCAAGAAAAAAAAAAAAGGAAAATAAATAGATGAGGGGTAAGAGATTGCTGAAAGGTTGCTTGTAGATTTGCCTGTCACTCTGACACATTCCCCACCCGTGCTCTGCTAGGGCTGAGGATGTTGAAGAACCGTCACCGGCAAAGATGGTTGGTGGTAGGGCACTAACACTTTTGGTACATAATCAAGATTGTAAATAATTGGTAAGTGATCAAATAAGTTTCAAGTGTTTCAAGTGTGACCTCAAATATTGACCATCCCCAAGGAATATAATCTTTTACCAATGTGTCTGAGAGTGTTTAAAGTGTGACCTCAAATATTTTACCATCAAGGACTATAATCTTTCACCAATGTGTCTGAGAGTGTTTAAGGTGTGACCTCAAATATTTTACCATCAAGGAATATAATCTTTCACCAATGCATCTTAGTTTTTAAAGTGGGACCTCAAATATTTTACCATCAAGGAGCTGTGTGCCTGGGCCCTTGGGAACTTAGCTGGAGACTCGCCTTCAAATGCTGTTGTGTTGAAGAGTCAAGGTTGTTTGGATGCGTTGCTGGGGATTATTTCCTCTGTAAGTAAAACTCAGAAGAAGCTCAATGTGAAATTTTAACCTTTCTTCGGCATACTTTTCAAAATGGTTTTAAAATGTCTCTTATGTTTGACAAAAGGCACAAAATATCATTGATGTGGATTTTAATATCTGAGAGTAAAACTGATTTCAGTTGGTTTCATATTCTAAATGGATTTAAACATATGACATGGAATGTTTCAGCTTGATTTTTTTTCTTACATAACCTGAAAATAGCATTGTCTAGAAACAGGTCTTGCACAATTTTGTTCTGGCCTTTTATTTGCAATGAGATGGGGGCAACAGATCAATCAGTCATCTCTTTTGCTCTTCGTCTTTTTAGCACAGGAAAAAAACTCTTCAGCCCTTTCCAAATTTGTGGAATCTGTACATATTCCAAAGATCTGTTGAAGATGGTTCTATAGTTGTATGATAGATCATTGCTATACATCTTCAATAACATTGATGAAATTTGGTCAGGTCCAAATGCTTTTCCAGATCTCAGCCCTTTGAACAAATCTTTAACCTTTTTCTCAGAGACAATCATTTGCTGTTTTTCCATATAAATGCTATGGCGACGCAATGCAGAAAGTTATACTCTTTTCAATGAGTGTCATACTTGAGATCAAAGTTTAAGTCCAGAAGTGGGATTGGTATTGGTGCAGAATGAAGACATTTGACTCCGTAAGAAGCTTCAACATGCTGAAAGATTGATAATGTTTAGATAGGAAATTTATATGTGAAATCATGTACTATTAATAATAATGCCTATCTTTCCTCTCAATATTTATGATATATTCCACTGACAGTAATATCTAGTCTGGATGGGCCAGTCAGTATGTCAGAAGAAGAAGAAATACAGTGAGACCTCTTTTATTAGGACCCCGGGGAATTGGAAGACCTGGGAAATCGGGATGAAAGTGCAGGGAAGGGAAACTTTTCTTTATAATTTACATCTCTTATTGGTACAACGTTGCTGGCAAATCGCCTCTGGCAAATTGTCCCCAGCAAGTTGGGATGATTTTATCAAATGTTTTCATAATTCAAAGAAATATCCAGCTCAATTTTTTACATTTTCACCACATGACTCATGAATAAGACAATCTGTTATATTGAGACAATGGAAAGAGAGAAGAAAATTGTGCTGACACAGACAAACAAGAGGGTTCTATACTAACCTCTAGACTATGTTAACAGACCTTTACTATGAATGATGGTTGGCTTGTTTCATGGAGCAATGGGACAAACTAAGAAAAGGAGCTCTGTAAAAACGTGGTTATGGGGAATTATTCCGAATAAGTCTTGTTTCAAGTATTGCCGACATTGGTAATTGACAGGCCAGTTTTAAGCGCTCTGTCACCTGCATTTTTATGACCAACACCGGCAAAGTTGTAAAAAGCAGCAATGTGGTCTGGGTGAGTGATCAAAATGAAATTCATACGGGCGGAGTGACAGAGTTATTCAGCCTTAGCAGACTAATAAAAGTTGTGTATTCATTGACTCGCATGCAGTGACTTCACCACCATTAGTCTAAGTCTCACCTCAGGAAATGAGGAAACCCTGGAAATGGGGAGAATTTTTCAATCTCCCGGAGGTGTCCCAATAACAGAGGTCCTGCTGTTAGTTAATTTCCACTAATTATTTGTTTGAATTCATTGATCAAATGTAGCGATGCTCCTGTATGGTTAGGGTTAAGGCTAGATTTAAGGTTAAGGTTGTACGCTTACATTAAGATTAGGTTAGCATAAGGGTTAAGGCTAGGGTTGGGTTAAGATTAGGGTTAAAGTTAATGTAAGGATGAGGGTTAAATTTAGGTTTAGGGTTAAGGTTAACGTTGGTATTAATGTTGGGATTAGGGTAAGATAAGTTGGTGTTAGGGTTAAGCCTAGGGTTAGGATCAGGTTTAAGGTAAGGTTAGGGTTAGGTTTAGGGTTAAGCTTATTGGTAGCATTAGGTTTAAGGGAAGGTTAGGTTAGGTGAGGATTGAGGTAAGGGTTAGGGTTAAAGTCAAGATTAGGATTAAGGTTAGGGTTAAAGTGTGGGTTAGGGTTAAGGTTAAGGTTGGGGTTAGGGTTAAAGGTTAGGGATAGGGTTGAGGTTTTAAGGTTAAAGTTACGGTTTGTATTCTCTCTGTAGGCAATGACATTGGCATTCCTAATAGCAAAAAGGGGAAAGCAAAAAGGTTAACATAATTGGCCATATGTTAATGTTTGACTGTTCAGACGTTTATAAAAATATTTTAATGATGAGTGAGTTAAATGAGAATGAGTTTAAATGTATTAGCACATATTGGGGTATTCCTTATTTGAATTTAAATCAACTGCCATCTGAACAGAAGCATCACTTGTCATGTCAACCTTTGAGTGAAAGTGTTTTGTTTGCCCTCATCAACATGGCTGCCAGTAGCTTCCAATGCATAGTGTAAGTGCAAGAATTTTGCTCATTGTTGTCCAAGTTATTGTCACACATACACATTTATCCTTTGACTTCAAAATCTAATTTCATAGCCACCTACTGTCTAGATCAATCAAGTACACATGCCAGGAAATCCACTTGTCCATGAAATTGCAGAAATCCATGTAAGTGAAGGTAGAAAAAAATACAAATAAAAAAAACAAACAACCTTTCCTTGTAAAAGGCAAAATCAATCATCTCAAAACAAAAGTTCAACAGCCGGAAGCTGCTTGTTGCTTCGCGGATATTGGAAGACACAGGCAGAGAGGACACAAGGAAGAGTATCTCACATGCAGGCGTACCTGTGCCTTTTGCCTTCCTTCTGTACTGTCTACATAAGGAACTTGAACGTCTTGAACAACTTGAACAGACCTTCAAAATAAATGTTTGAACATTTTACACAGACCTTCAAAAGAAATGTTTTAATATTTTACACAGACCTTCAAAAGAAATGTTTAAATATTTTACACAGACCTTCAAAAGAAATGTTTAAACATTTTACACAGACATACAAGATAAACAAATGTCTGAATATTTTGCTACAAAAGAAATGTTTATATTTTACACAGACATACAATATAAATGTTTAAATATTTTACACAGACATAGGTCTACAAGATAAACAAATGTTTGAATAGTTTGCTGCGAAAGAAATGTTTAAATATTTTACACAGACATACAATATAAATGTTTAAATATTTTACACAGACATACAATATAAATGTTTAAACATTTTACACAGACATAAAAGATAAACAAATGTTCAAATATTTTGCTACAAAATAAATGTTTAAATATTTTACACAGACATACATACAAAATAAAGAAATTATTAAACATTTTACAGTGATTTACAAGATAAACAAACGTTTGAATATTGTACACAGAAGTCGAAAGAAAAAAGATAAAGATATATATAGCATTGACATAGCACTTTCCTCCATTCTACGAACAATCTCAAAGCACTTAAACAATTCATCCCCTAGCAGGCACACTGCCATAGGAGTATACACTAAAGTTTAGCACATTCAGAGCAACAGAACCAGCCTGTTGCCAGGTACTCATTTAACACCTGAGTCAAGTGAAGCAATCAGGGAAAATTTTCTTGCTTAAGGAAAAAAACAGAGGTTGTCCATGGCAGGAATCGAACCCAAGACCTCCCGATTCCAAGCTCAACACCTTAATCATTCGCCAGTTGTGCCCCTACATAAGTTAGTTAGTTACTTTGTGGGTTTAACGTCCCTTTTCAACAGCGTAGGTCATATCAGCGACGGTGCTATTTAGACATGTTTATGTGCTGCCACAC
>JAOWAY010147958.1:0-10601 GCA_028565895.1 Goniobranchus geometricus
GCATGATATTGTTCACTTATCGAATTTCAGGAGGTATGTACCTTCCTCAAAGCCAACAACAGATGTACCCAGGAATGATGGGACAACAGCAGCAAAGCATGATGGGACAGCCTCAGCAAGGCATGATGGGACAGCCTCAACAAGGCATGATGGGACAGCCTCAACAAGGCATGATGGGACAGCCTCAACAGGGCATGATGGGACAGCCTCAACAAGGAATGATGGGACAGATGCCTGGCATGATGGGCCAACAGGTGCCGGGAATGATGGGACAACAACAACAAGGCATGATGGGACAGCCCCAGAACATGATGGGAAACCCAGCAATGAATGGGTCACAGGTAGAGTTCTGATAATCCTGCAATCTTCATAAAGAAAGCTGGACCAAGGCGGCCAATATCTTCTTGTCCAATTTCAGATTTTTACTCAGAAAATAGAATTTTGTTGAAGTCACTCAGTTCTTTTTAAAAGATGCAATAATTTCAGTCACCCACTCACTTATAGCTTTTCACTGTTAATAGTATCAGGGTCATTGGACTTTGCAGCTTTGGTTGTTCTTTGAATCTCTACTGAAAGCAAACCACTCCACTCACCTTTGTACCTTGTTTCGGAGTTTCTCCAGTTCTGTTAGTGATGCTAACTTCTATCAGTTGTTTTGAATTTTCCTTGGATAGTTATTTAGGGTTGTGGGAAGCTTTGTTGTTAGTCTTCCTTTTGTGCTTTTGTTGTTTCTGGCGAAGTAAAATGCCTTTGCTTTATAAGCAGGGATTTCTTGATTGCGTCTGAGGACATGCCTCCATCTACAGTAGAATCCTGATAAAGTCAACACCTCGGGACTGACAAAAAGTGTTGACTTTAAGCAAGGTTGGCTTTATCCATTTTCAGGGGGCAAAAAAGATGTTGTGATTTATTGGATTATGTCCCTTGTTCCATACTTCCATTAAGGGTTCCCTTTCTCTAGCAATTGTGGCAATAGTAATAGCGACACTTACTTACTTACTTTGTGGGTTTAACGTCACTTTTCAACAGCGTAGGTTATATCAGCGAACGACACTCTTTCTCGTTATCTCTTTCTCTCGCTCGCATAGCCTGCGCTACCTGCTTCTTCTTTTCTTAGTTGGTTTCTTTCTCTATTTCAATTTTTTTTTTGATGAAATCTCTTTTCCTTTCAGCCACGGAGTGTTGACTTTAAGCAAATATAGCCCCAAACTCGTTGACTTCTTCAGAAACAAAGTTACTTGATTAGATAAGGAAAAAAACGGGACCGCTCTATGGTGTTGACTTTAAGCAAGAGTTGACTTCAAGAGTGTTGACTTCATGCGGATTCCAAGTTATATATTGTAATGTTTGAATTGAGTTGGGTTTTCTTTGCATTTTTCATTCAGGGATTTGTTAGAGATTTTTGTGGGATTAAAGATGCCCACGACTCTTCGTAGCTGTCTTCTATGCAAGGCATCCGATTTCCATTCCTCTGTTTTTTTTTTAATAAGCCTCAGTACCACAATTATATATCAAGATAGATCTCACTAAAGAATTATACAGTGAGATTCTTGTTGTTTTTTCTGTTTTCTCCTCTTTTCCAGACATTTCTCAGTTTGTTCAGTGCTTAAGTTGATAGATGTTTTCTGTGTGCTCAATTTCTTTTTACTACAAAGTAATGCAATAATTTACTTTTAACAAAATACAATAAATTGTTTTCAAAGAAAATTACAAAGGTTATTTTTTAATAGATACAAGAACTAAGTAAAATCATCAATATGCAGATGGTACCCAAAGGATTATTATCCTGCATTTTTTCACTGTCTTTTCATCAGGTTGGTGTATTCGGAGGTCAAGGTCAAATGATGGGAGGCAACACAGGTGTCTATACTCCTCAACAAATGCAACAGCTTCAATATCAGCAGGTAATGCCATAAAGATTTCCGTCAAGTGACTCCATTTTGAAAACAAATGAATTTTTTTTTTCTTATCTAACATATGATGGAACCCAAGGAAGGAAATGCAGGCTCTTCCATGGCCGTTTGGATTCCCTGAATGTCCTTGTCTTCAACACCTGAAATGAATTGGGTTTGACCTGGCTGTTTTTGAAGGACCTGTCTGATCTGGACACCCCTGAGAGATTGTACCACTTTGCTTATGGCGAAAACCTGATAAGGGATGTAAATCATAGGGAAAGGTTTTGTTCCCGCAAGTTTTGTTCATATTATTGGTAGGTTGTCCAAACTTCGTGGGATCCTCATATATTGTTAACCCAAGAAAAGCAGATGCCATTGGGGGGGGGGGGTCTGAAACCAAAAATTTCTCTATACATTAAATCAATTTGATTCATACACAGGTGGGATGGGCATGTGACGCTGAGTTGAAAAATATAGACTTTTTTCCTCCTGCTCCTCCGGTTGCCATGGAAACAGTGGCCATCTTGGATTTCGAGCCTTTCACACATTTTCTCATATACGAAAGACTTCAACATTTTTTCATTTACGCCTTTCAAACTTTGCATACTTCTCTTTTGATACAATATCTAAAAATGATCAGAAGGATTTTCGGTTATATATGAAACTTTAATTGGTATGAATTTTTTGAAAAAGAGTCCATAAAAATGTATCAAAACTTGCAAAAAAATTATACAAAAAATTCAATTTTCCCAAAAGTATGAAACATACAGAAAGGTTCTTCTCATCATTTTTGCATTTTGGTCCAAGGAACATTCCCACCAAATTTTATCAGGATATCTTTACAAACAAAAAAGAAGATCCACAAAAAAAAAAAAAACCAGCATTTTGAGAAAAACGCAATTAAAGAAAAAATATTATGAAAAACATCAGGAAAGACCACAAAAACTGGGCATGAGACTTCAAAACATAGCTGTATCACAAGCCAGACCTCTCCCGTCTTCCTCTGCCTTCTTGCAGTCTGTTGCCTGAGTCTGAGCTCTCTTTTTTATTTTCTTCTATGCTTTATGAGTAGCCTGGAGTTCACTTTTGAACGTCTCACCAATGCCAGCGCCGATTGATTTTATTACAGCAGCTATACCGGCAGGACGACCACTGAACTCTGCAGCAAGCTTTTCAGGGAAGGGAATGCCTCTTTGCGGCATTGGGACAATGCATTTTGATGAAAATACTAATAAGGATTTTGTGAAGCCCTCAGTTCTCCCCCTGTGCTCTACAAGATAGCAAATGGCCTCCAACTTTGCTGATTATGGAGGCAGAGTGTAAGAGCAGTAAAACGATACCAAATACTCAAGCCTATATTGCAGTATGAAAGGCGGGTTCTGGCACATTTTGAGAGACAAAGTTGTGTTTTTCTCCTAAATTGATATACAAATTAAAGGACCACCCATATCTTTAAAAAATTCGTAAAAAATGAAATATGCACTCAAGACACTCAAATTTACCTGAATCTTGAAGAGAAATGATAGCTCTTGATGAACACATAAAAAACCATAAATGGATCTTTTGGTCAAAAATTGACTCTCCAGGTCTCTTTTAGGCTCATATATAGATCTAGTCTAATACTTTCGCTTTCAACCATCCAATGAAAGCTTTCGACCTAGGGTTATACGTGTTTACGATGAAAGTAGGCCATGAAGGACTTGACATAGAACCCCACTCCTGGTAAAATCATAAGCCTTAGCAGGGTGAAAATAAACAGAATGTAATACACCAAACAGGGAGGAGAGTAATCAAAGTTTATTGTATGAAAGCCAGTAAAGTTCCACAATAGCCATTCATGATATAGTTGACCTTGGATTTGCTGAATTCAGAACGCTTATAATGACTCTGTTTTGAAAGTCCACCACTTTGGAAAACAAATTCTTTGTCCTGAAAATGGGGCGTCTGAAAATAAGCTCTGATTTCTTATGAATTAACAATTTAAAAAAAAAAAAAAACTTTATGGACTATTAAGCCAATAAATTTGATATTGATTTTATTCCTTATCAGATGCAGCAGCAAATGTCATCACTCAAATTGGCTGGAGGTCAAATGAATGCCATGCCCCAACAGATGCCACCAGGAGCAGGGGGAGGATGGGGAGCACCGGCAACAGGACAGACTTTGTCTACTAATTTATGGCAGTGATCAGTTTTGCTCATTTTTCCTAGATTTCTAGTTGTTATGTTGTATATCTTGAATATAAATGTGTAAAAAAAAAAAAAGATTCTTGTTGAAAGTGTAAAAAAAATGAACTTGTGCCGAATGACTGTCACGAGAAACATGAAAAAGGTATGGGGAGTGGAGGTGAGAAGACATAAGTTGCATATGTTGTTTATGTTATAATTTTGTTTTATATGAACCAATTCACTCCTTTCATGGGTGTGTAAAGGGTTGTTGATCTGCATCGGGCTATACATGCAAGAATTCTTATTCTGTTTCACATTTCAGGAGCATTATCTGGATAAAAGTAAAGCAATGTATTTCGTTACTTACCGCAAAGGAGCTTCCTTGGCAATGCAAGTCGTCGTTCTCATACACTTCCAAGTCCATCAGGACCAAGAGTCTCTGTGGATGTTCATTAACAGTAACCAAAACAAAAATTTGTTTTAGGCTGCCTCGGCTGAAACTTTCACTCCTTAAATGCTGTGCGCCACACCATTCGCAAATTTGGAGTTATACTGTCAGAGAATGACACCAAAGACTTACTCCTTGAATAGCATAGAATTGTCTGCTATTGACTCTGGTTGATGTAAAGGCATGCATATTCAGGGTACAAATAGGCGGGTGGTGTTATATTTATATATGACATGGATCGGCATAGGACACACGCCATTTAAGTAGAAAATTGTTTTGTTCCTTTTATGGAAATTGTCCTGGAAATGACATTGGGTATAATTTAAGTAATTACCAATAGGTTTGCAAGTTCTTTTCAGATTTTTTCTTGGATGCCAGCTTCATTATAGAGCCACCAAAGTGATGTTAACACCCCCCACCTCCTTTACCCCTGCAAAAACATATTCTGTTAGCGTGTTGTCAATCAAAGCTCAGCAACCAATTGATGAACAATGAATTACACATCTCATCAAAGGGTCATGTATTTCTGGGGCTAGAAACCCCTCAATCTACCATTATTATCTTCCAGGGACCTTGTTGCTTAAATTGACTTTGGCATTTCAAAGGAAATGTTTGCAAGACATCAGGCAATGTTTCCTTCTTGAGGTAGTTTAACGGCTTTCTTTTTCTCTCTCTTTCTCTTTTACTTTCTATAGTTAGAAAGGAAAGTATCGAGAGTGAAGTCCTATCAACGTTGCTCTTGCAAGTTTTGATTCTTTAACTTGCCCTGTTCAAATTCAAATAGGATCTCCTGAGATAGGGAAATTTTTGTGGGTTTAAATTTTCACGACAGAATCAATGGTCCAGAATTTTCATTTTAAGTTCCAGCATAAAGTTCATGAAAGGTTGGTGGTGATGGGGGTGGGAGGGGAAGGGGAAGGGGGAGGGGGTTGTATTGTTTATGTTATGAAATTGTTTCCGCACAACTTTTGAATAAGTAACCAGATTATCTAAAAGGGTGACTGAGTGTTGTAATTTGAGATATTTGACTGAAATGCAGACGTTATTTCTAGAAACAGACTGAAAGGAATAAATTCTCAAACCAAACCAGAGTTCATAGTTCATCTCATCAAAATATTTAATATCTTGACTTTTTTTTTCTTAAAGTTATTTATGTAAAGTTTTCACATTACCCACTGTGCTTATGTGTATTCCCACCCACTGTCTGAAATCAAATTTAAATCTCCAGGTTACAAGTCAAGTTTTTCAGCTTTTAACTTTGTTGATATTTAAATTTTATCGCAGATGTAATTCCGCAGATTTTTTTTTTGGCTGGTCGGTGCATTTACATCTTATTTTTTACTTGGTTTTGTTTTGTTGTGGTTGTTGTTGTCTTCATTAACATAAACAAATTGTTCAACAATAACAAAAATGAAGGTTGATGAAATGCTAGGATGTAAACAGTCTGCTTGAAGACAGCAGTTTGCTTTGCCTGATGTCTGCTTGATTGATTTTGTTGTCTTAATTTATGGAATGGATGATTGAAATAAATATATGTATAACATATAGATACATAGGATCATCACATGCCAATACATCTGTGTATATTTTTAATTATTTCTTCATATGTTTTATACATGCACATACACTCACACTCTCACATACACACAGTGGAATCAATTAGGTCTACTGCTTACATTCTACTTGTACTTGTATGTGTTGGGACAGAGAAGAAGATTGGCAATGAACTGTTACATAAAATACAATCATGATCACAGGACTGCTCTATTGCATTTCCACTTTTGCCAATTATGGAATTTTACTTGAAGCAAAAGGAATATGATTGATTTAGACCCCCTTCAAACAGCAGTTACCTCTCTCAATCTCAACCAAAGCAATTCAACAGCAACAAATATTTTCCTTTTCCCAACACTACAGTAATGAAGTTTGTACTTTAGTTTTGAGGTGAAGAAATGTCTGGCTTCCAGGGAAGTGGGAAAAAATTTATAGCTAATGGAAAAGTATAATTTATTATGTCGACCCCTTAATGCAACCTTGTCCTAAGTGCTAATCTTGTCTAAGTTCTATTTATGACGTTAATCAAGCCAATTTAAGTCTAAATTACATTCTCACTCGGTAGTTTGAGGCTCACCTTAGTAAACTAGTTTTAAACAAATTATTTGAAAATTGGGAAAACTTTGAGAGAAAAAAAGCAAAAAGAAATTCAACTCAGGATTTTTCTAAACAAGGCCAGTTGCACTTAAGACAAGTTTTTTTTTCAGGGGTCGATGTGGAATTTTCAAAAACAGCCACACCATGGGGACCTGGTTAGACAAATTATGGTTTTAATCGCCTGAAATAAGGGCAGTCCTAATGAATTCATGCAGACTTGATATAATGTTACACAGCGTCATGTTTGCTTATCCCATATTTGAGTTGTTTTTTGTGTGTGTGTATGTGTGTGTGTGTGTGTGTTGGGGGGGGGTGTTATTGTTTGTTTTTGTTTTTTGCACCAGTTTGCAATACCCATTATTTTTGTGGTGAAGAAGAGGATAAACTACAACAGACAAAGGTTACCTTTGTCATCATCAGTGTCTACAATTGCCTGTAATGACTTTCTTATGCATTCCTCTATGTAAAATGCTTTGTTTGATGATTCTTGCTGTGTTTTTCACCCACCTTGTGTTTTACTTTTAAGACGATTGTGCAAAATTATGACAAGCAAGTTCGAGAGTGTCACGCGGGATTTGGGATAGTCAGAAGCTAAACGTTTTCTTTCTGACATTGAAACTGTTCATAATGATATTACCAGCAATATGTATTATGTGTTACATTTCGATAACAATGATAAAGCTATGTTTCTGTTCTTATGTAAAAAAAAAAAACCATCTAGAAAATGTTTCCACCACACTGTTCTTTCCTCGCAACTCAGTTTGTCTCACGTCATTTGAATCATATCATTTATTTAATTAAATCATTTCTTTTGCATTTTGTACAAGGAGAGTGCTTTTTTTTCATAATTTTTTTTTCCGTTTAACTTAAGTGGGCTTGCTTCTGTAATTTGGTTTGTTTTGTGTAAGTTTTGTTTTTTTTCATTTCTTCTTGGCCGTCCTGACGTAATAATACTATTGATAGAAAAGAAAGTAAGTGAAATGATAAATATAATGTACCAACTCCATTCTCATGTCTCTCATTACGACAAATGTTAATAAGTGTAGTTACTGTATAAAAAACATTTTTTAAAGTATTTGCTACTCAGTGTCAAGGTGGTTTGAAATAAGAATTGTGTTTGGAAATAAAACAATAATAGACAATTTAAAAATACAAGATGAAAACTAAACAAAATCCTTCACCTGCAGTTGTTGACCTTCGTCTTTTAAAAAAAAAATTTGTTTTAAATGAAGAGTATCAGCCCTGTTCAACCTAGCCCGAGGGCTTTGGTTCTATTGGGCCTTTGCATCATGGCCTTGTTTCCCGAGGGTTGTTGGTCTTGGTGCATGGTGGACTCCCAAGTCCTTTCCTCCCCCACCCTCGTCTTAGGTTTGGTAACGTTGGCATGGCCTATTGACGAGTGTTGAGTGAGGCCTGTCTTGCCCACCCGTACCTTGGGATCAGTAGGGATTCTCACTCGTTGGCTTTTATAAGCTTGAATAAAAGGAGCATATTCCCAGCTCCTAGCTGATTTGAGAGACGATTCCTTTTTCCACACCCTCGTCATGGGTTCAGTAGGTTTTCTCGTCAGTTGCGTAGTTCTGCCCTTGGTTGGTGGACGAACCTCCATCTTAATGTAAAGGAGATTTTTAGATTTGTGTTTGTGATTCCTTTTCTATGATGTCCAATTATCTAAGTCGAGAGAACTAACAAATATTCATACCCTAGAATATCTAAAGGCAGCTCTGATTTTATCACATTCACTTTTTTGTTCCTTAAGATATTGTAAAATCAAATCAATGAACTAACCCACAAACATTTGTCTTTGAAACCTGCTAGACACTTGCAGTTTGAATCATTCCAATCAAAGTGTCAATCAACCTGTCAGTTAAATCGGAAATCATTAAAAATGCACCCCGCACAAGTACATTGCAAAACATTCGCTTGTTTTTTTGGCGGAGCACATGTTGAAACAACAGAAATCCTACAAGCCACACACTTTTTCTGTATCGGGTAAAAAAAATGCTCATCATTAAATCAAGCAGTGTACACGAAGACTGTTCATTTTGACATTTTGAGTTCAAAAATATATATTTACTCTTATGATCAATGTGATATTTGTCATATTAATGGTTCTTTAAATTTTCCTTTGGGCTAAAAAAGATCAAAAGGAAGCTGCTTTCCGTCCGGCCTGCCCCAAAAATATCTAGCAGTCAAATCTTGAACTGTCATCATCCAAACTGTCAGTGTCGACTTCATACTCCCATACACACCTTCCTTTCTACCAATGGGTATGCGCCTTGAAGTAATTCAGGCAATTCCAACCCCAGGTGTGTGGTAGGCATAAGTAAGCGGCTAAACTTATCTCGCCTTCAAAGGCTACAAGTCTTTGCTATGTTCACTTTGACTGAGTAAAGCCTCTTCTGAGCTAAGGGTCGGTCGAATTTATATACCGATATTATCAATACAGTGGGACATCGGGAAATTGGGACAAAATTGCAGGGAACCGATTTTTTCAAGTGTTTTCTTACTTCCAAAGACATTTCAAGTTTAATGTTTAACATTTGCGCACGTCACACATTACACATGAATAAGGCAGTCTGTTATTATAAGACAATGAAAAGAAGAAAGAAAATCACAAATCAAGAAGGTGCTCAACACCTGGACGATGTCAAAGCATACTTGCAATAAATAAGGATCGGCCTATTTCATGAAGCATTGGGATGAACTGAGAAAAGGAATCCTCAAAGATGTCATTGAGTGTATAATGAAGTCTGTGCCTGCCATGTTGCAATCGTAGCGGAGGTCTGTGATTGACATTCCGCTTTCACCAACTGGCAAAGTTGTAAAATAAGCCATTTGTTTCTGATCAGTGATCGAATTGAATGTTAGGGGCGCAGCTACTGTTATTTTAACTCAACAGATTCATTAATGACATATATTCATTGGCTCGCATGAAGCGATGACATTTCCATCGGTCTGAGCTTTTCTCCTGGAAATCAGGACGATTTCTTCAACCCCCCCTCAGGTCTCCCAATAACAGAAGTCCAACTGTATTATTTTGAATGCACATATACATATATATGTAGGAATCAAAGCTGTCCCTCCACATTTGTTTGCACACTGTACGCATAAGTTGTAAGAAATGTTGGAATTATTCATAGTAACATCTTGGAAAAACACCTACCGCAAAAAAAAATAAATTTTATAGATTTATAGACTTTATAGATTTTTGAAATATTTAGACCCCTTAGAGTATAGAGTTATATTCTGTATTTATAATCTGAAGTGACCGAATAAATTGTTACAATATTAGTGACTTTACCAAAGAAAAACGGTTAGGGAAACATCCACAAAACATAAGCCTTGAAATTTTATTTAATTGAGTATCATTTGATGACATATTGACTGTGCAAATGTTGGTTATTAATTAAATCAGGGATATAAAATGGATATCAAAGTGGTCTCCCAATTACTCCGAGCGAATGATAAGGAAATACTCGAACCTTAACAAACCGAGGCAATTGGCAGCTTCAACTTTTTCAATGATTTAGAAATTCCTTAAATCATAAGAAAATATCCTTGCTCTGAAGATTAATTTTAACATCATGCAAATTCTCTGAATGATTTTTAATTTTTATTATTATTCTTTTATGTATTCCCTTTTTAAATTCTTTTTTTTAAAACTTGGATTTGCCACAAAGTTTACTTTCACAGTTACAGCCTGATGAATGTTCTATTCCAGCTCCATTCCATTCATGATTTTGGTGCATACATATTGCTGGGAGGGGAGGGCAAGCTGATAAGGCCCATGAAGCTAGTAAACTAAATTGTCTTAGTTTTGTGTGGCTTTAAACAGTAAAAAGGATATTTTTAATTTACAGTACAGTCGACTACGCTTGTAGCGATGTCGTTGGGGGATAAGAAAAAAGATCGCTACATCCGAAGTTCGCTACAGCC
>JAOWAY010148069.1:0-10600 GCA_028565895.1 Goniobranchus geometricus
TTTTGTTGCCTTATTTCTTTTCTGTTTTCTCTTCTTTTTTATTTTTTGAAATTTATCCTTTACATTTTAACTCATGTGTTGATGTTTTTGCCAACTTATCATCTGTCTTCATAGATTTCAAATTTCTACACATTAATATCCATAGGTTCTTATATTTTAAAGAGCATCTTATTAACCATAAGAATGTTTCACAAAATTAAAGTCCTTCAATATTTAAAATATTTAAATTATTATACAGGAATTGATTTTAAGTTTAATGCATGTTTCCATTTCTTAAATCTTATTTTTATGTGGCATTTTTACTCAATATTATTGTAAAATTTGATTTTTTACTTCCTATTATATGCGTTTGTGATAACTTTATATCATGCCTGAAAATGAATTTCCCCCATGGGGTTGAATAAAGTACAATTGAATTGAAATGAATGTATATCAGAAATGCAAAATATCATGACCAAATAACATAATTCCTTTCACAGTATCCATACGATTTTAATTCTAATTGATTTAATGACAGAGTTCGAGATTTCATTTTGTGTATAAAAGCACAATTTTGATAATAGAATCTGAAGAACAACTTCACAAACTTTTGGATACAGTTGTTGTAGAGAGAGAAATAATGGGCCTGTCTCTAGATGTGAAAAAAGCCAAATGCATGGTCATTTCAAAGAAACCCACAAACCTGAAATGCAATCTGGCTAGCAAAAGCCAACAAATTAAACAAGTTTCAAAATTCAAATACCTTGGTTACATAACATCATCAGATGGTAGACGCATAAGGGAAATAAGAAAAGAAAAGCTATGGCGAAAGACACATTCCCAAAATTGAAACCAATACTGACCAATAGAAACCTCAAAATGAACACCAAATTAAGGGTAATGAAAACATATATATGGTCGTAACTACTATATGGGTGCGAGTGTTGGAAAATAAACAAAGAAACAGAAAAGAAACTAGAAGCACCAGAGATGTGGATTTTCAGAAGAATGATGTGAATATCATGGTCAGAGAGATGGTCTAATGAATCAGTTCTGAAAGATGCAAATCTTGGGAGATCATTAATCCAAACTATAAGACCGAGGCAACTGCAATTTTAAGGACACATTTGCCGCCCCAAAGGTTAAGAACATCTAACCATCACAGGAAAGGTGGAAGGCAAACACAGTTAAGAAGACAAAAATTAACGTTCATTGAAATCTTAAGTCATGGGCAATGCTGAATGGTAACAACAACAGCCTTATGAGGTTAGCTGAGGGCAAGAATGGGTGATGGAGGACAATGATCGTCAATGTCTGTTCCAGACAAGGTACCTAAAGAAGAACATTAAAGACGCAGCCTCAAGACATCAATCCTTTTTCTTTCCTTATTGTCATTTATTATATTATAACTTCCACTAAGGATATCATATAAATGCGCTCCTTTTTAAAATGAATCTAGTGATATCAATAAGAAGATGGGTATTCTTGAATGAGAATGATGTTATCATATTTCTATTGCGTTATGTTTAATCTCCCTGCAGATTGGAGCACTGCATGAGAAACAATATGATGATGCATTTACCGTGCAAATGGTGGATCCAGAATTAGTCGAGATTTTCAACTACATGGCAGGAATGGTGCCCTTTATTCAAAAACTTGTCATGGATGTAAGCTGTTTTCTGTGTTTATATATTTATTGTTTATTTAAGATGTAACATGTCATATATTGTTGTTGTTGTTCTTGTTTGTGAAATTGTATTTCTTTTCTCCTTCCTAAAATAGAAAATTAAAACAATATTTCATAAGTTTTTTCATTAATGTAATTAACATTTACCTATCAAAGTTTATGATTTTATATAATGCTCCTAAAAAATTTTTTGGTTTAAATTCTTTCTTCTTAATGTATTATTGTCTGTGTGAGGTTTTTAGAAGTCCTTTTCATAAATTCTAAAGTTAAGATTTTTAATAGCAGCACATACAAATTCTCATAAATGTTTTCTGTAATTTTTACACCATTTTTTTTTCTCCCAGAAAAAAGATGGCAATCATTTGAACGCAAAAATGGCCCATGATGTAATTTCTGTAAGTTGTTATTGCTTTTTTTTTTACTTTAAACATACTTGTCAGAAACTCATAATTCGATGTTAATAGTCACATGTTTGATATAGAGATTTTTTTTCCTAATAATCTCAATGCTCTCAAACCTTAATACAAGAATTGGGGGTCATTCAGGAGAGACTGAAAACTTTGTCCACTTTGCTGTGTAATCATTACAAAAAGTGGAGGCCATTCGTGAGAGGCTAAAAACTTTGTCCACTCGACTATGTATAATCCCTACAAGAAGTGAATGCCATTCAGGGGAGGCTAAAAACTTTGTTCACTTTACTGTTATCCCTACAAAAAGTAGAGGCCATTCAGGAGAGGCTGAAAACTTTGTCCACTACACTCTATAAAACTTTTTATTTGCTTTTTTAGAGTATCAACACACCTCATGGTAACAACAGACCTGTTTAGAGGAAGATTTGATAGATGAGGAAAATGAAGTAGAAAGAGTTCATATATTGCCATAGTGCCATTGTAATATTGAATTTGTATGCAGGCATATATGTTTTTTGCATTCATTGATTTAAAGTAGATCATAATGTTTTGATTGAGATGTGGGGTCAAAATATCTTTTTTTTCTTTACTTTTTTAAAATAGTGGAATACTAAAAGTTTAGAAAATCATTGTCTCTTATGCCTTTACTTATTGGATTGCATCCACACAAATGTGAAAAATCTTTAACAAACATGAAATTAGAAGCTTTGATGTCAATGAATTTAACTTTAACATGCTTTCTTTTCACCCTTCCACAGGCTCTAAAGGAAATGGAAAGCTTTATGATTGTTAATTCAGTTCCAAATAAAAATCGGCAGAAGTTGATGAGGAATCTGAGGGTATGAAATATTATTCTTTTCTCCCTGTGATTATATATTAAATGTAGGTTTCAGGCAAAACTTTAGTAAAAATTTTACACTTGTTGAATAGGAAAGGCTTTAAGAATTATTCAACTTCATTGAAGTTCGCTGAAAAGATACTCCTTCAGACCAGTTAAGAAGTTTACCTTAAAGCAAGGTTTATCTTAACCATTTTGAAAGGAAACAACCATTTTATTCAAGAAAAGGGGTGGGTAAAAGTCTTGTGACCTGGATCTAACCTTGTAAGGTTCTGTGCCCTTTGCTTCCCTTGAAAGGGGACATAGTGGTTGAGCATCCGCCTCGGAAGCGTGAGGTTGTGGTTTCGATCCCCAGCCGAGTCATACCTGAGACTTTAAAATTGGCATTTTAGTAACTGTTTAGCTTGGTGCTCGGAGCATATGACGAGCCAAAAGTGCAGGGACTACCTATAAGAGATTTGAGATACGCTGATGATACTGCACTTTTATCCACAACAGTTAAGGGGCTTGAAAACCTCATCAAGTCTGTGAAAGAACACAGTGCACAAAAAGGGTTAAACCTGAATGTCAAAAAGACCAAAATCATTTAAAGGACATAAAAGAGAAATACCATCATATGCAAATCTTAAAATATTTGCATGAAATGTACACTTTTTCCTCCAGATTGTTGAGCTTCTTGTAAGTTTACTGGGCCTGCCATGTAGAGGATCACCAGACCAAATGTAAGCTAGATCTGGCACATTTTCTTTATTTTAGTCTTTGGATAAACATGTGAATAAAAATTCAGTGCAAATTCACTACTACAAAGATGAAAGATTGTTTTGTTTTCTTCAAAAGCATATAGAGCATGATAAGACTTTTACTGAATTCTTAGTCTAAGCAATAATTTTGATAAAATAAAATTTACTTGTATTGCACCTTTCTCTAAGGCCTCGAGATTCTAATCAAAATTTAAATATCACAATCACATCCATCTATTCATGGCACAAGACAATAGGGCAAAGTGCTTGAAGCAGTCATCAATTGAAATGTAAGATTTGCACATATTGATTACATAATATCAAAAAATCACAGTATATGATTTAGCAAATTAATTTTTTTTTTTAACTTGAAGAATGATCATTAAATACACTGATGTAAAAGAAAAAGGGATAAAGTTATGCTGGATATTTTTACAAAGATGTGTATTGCTGGATGTTTTTTTTTTTTAAAGATGTGTATTGCTGGATTATTTTTTTTTTAAGATGTGTATTGCTGGCTGTTTTTTTTTAAAAAGATGTGTATTGCTGGATGTTTTTTTTAAAAGATGTGTATTGAGACTTTTTAAAAAAATGATGAAATGCTTCCTGCTGATTGAACTGAGACAGCAAGGGAGTTCCAGACAGATGGTTTGACTTTGCAATCTTTAGATTGTTTTACCAGTATATTTTATATGGAATTGTCTTAAGTTTTTTTTTAATCAATTCAATGAGCATAGGCAGTCAACAGATAACTGTTGTTGTTTTGTTTTTTTCTTAAACTTGATCTTGTCTCATTAATCTGAAAACATGTGACCATGACTCTTCTATCTTCTAATCTTTTTTTTTTTTTTACTCATTTCTTCCATGTTGCTTTTAATGTTCCTGGTTGTACCTTTTCTCTTGAAGATTGATAAGAATCATCATAAAGTACCTGGTGACCATGACACACCATTCACTTCTCTTAATAAGAATAATAAACATAAATATCGATGCCTTATCTCTAGGAATTAATCAGAATGCCGATTTCCTTCTCACTGTAAGCCTTGGTCATCTGAATCTTTTTCTGAATAACAAACACTTTTTAAAATCTTCAGACACATGACCAAGATATTCTTGGAGGCTTATGACGTTCTGTATACATATCTCATGGGAGACAGTCGCAAAAATGAATTGTATATTGCCAAGTACATTGACTTTTTTCTTACCCAATTTGAATACAAGGAGGTAAGTTTTATGTGAAGTAAGCAGTAATGTGAATAATATGAAATATAGTACGGGTGTAAGCGACCTTTTTTTTATCTGTG
Organism: Goniobranchus geometricus; assembly: GCA_028565895.1. Lineage (NCBI taxonomy): Eukaryota > Metazoa > Mollusca > Gastropoda > Nudibranchia > Chromodorididae > Goniobranchus > Goniobranchus geometricus. The sequence continues at coordinate 4,959 of JAOWAY010148069.1, forward strand.
AATTCACAACTACATTGTCATTTGAGATGTCACAATAGCATCCAACAGACGACTGACTCAGTAAAACTGAGTATAACTGTCGAGGCGCATGGAAACAAAAAAAATGTCTAATACTTTGATCTTAAGGTGATATGGCAGATGGACTGTTTGAAGAATCCACATCTCGACGATATCTTATTGAATCAGGGATTCTGTCCCACAGTCTAAGTGAGCTGGGGAAGAAGTAATTCACGAATTTGTTTGAAATAACTGCTGATTCCTGAATGAGGCTGTGTGCAATGAAGAGTAATAAGTTTTACTTGAAGGCGAATCTTTATCCTTAACAATTTATTTCACTTGCCTGTGACAATATCGTCAGTGTAATTCTATAACTGTCTAACTTCCAACTTTTTAGGACCCTATTCCTTTGTGAAAACTACCGAAACACTTCATCTGCATGTTTTCTCAAAACCATGAGGTGATTCTGCAAAACTCACTGTGGTTATATCTAAATACACCTTTTAAATAATTATTTGCATATATGCAATAATTGTTTCAGGCTTGTTGAGTCTGAATAAGTTTTTTGTCTCTCCCAAAAAACATTACATAACAAACTTAGACGGTTAGAGAATTACTCTGACAATACATGTTTGAAATAAGAGATTCCAGTTTAAAATATGAATTATACATTTTTTATCTTTAACTTCACAATTGTCATTTTTCTCTTATGATGCACATTTTTAGGGAGGTATTGGCCTGAATGCAGCTCATATGGTCATGGAACTGATCAGAGACAACAGGAAAATTGTTGACAGAATTTCTCATGCAAATATCAACACATTTATTGACTTTTTGCAACGAGAAAAGGTAAGGATATGTTGAAATTAATTTTCAATGTGATAAGGTAAAGAAATGTTGAAATTAATTTGTAATGAGAGAAGGTAAGGAAATGTTGAAATTAATTTTATAACAAGAGAAGGTAAGAACATGTTCAACTTAATTTTCAGGGAGAGAAGGTAAGAATTATAGAAATTGATTTGCAACAAGAAGGTAAGGAATTGTTGAAATTAATTTGCAATGAGAGAAAGTAAGGAAATCTTGAAATTGAATTGCAATGAGAAAAGGTAAGGAAATGTTGAAATTAATTTGCAATGAGATATGGTAAGGAAATATTGAAATTAATTATGTAACTTGAGAAGTCAATTTAGTTGTAATTTCAGTTTTAATTTGTTTTGCTGTTGAGTTTCCCTTGGGTTTGTGTGTAAGACCAGTTTAGGAAGTGAAAATGTTTATAGATAAAGTATTGATAATAGCATAGGGTTAATATTCTTTACCTGTTTACATTTTACACTTCTTTTAATAATGGAATTCATGGTCCTTTGAGTTTTTATTGGCTTTTAAACCACATTTTTTTCTTCCAAGTTGAATGCATAAAATTATGTCCTGATAACTTGATTTTCTTTCTCATGAACAGAATTATCGGTACCTGGAGCTTTTGAGTGTCCTTTGTGTGTGTGATGGAGTCTCAATTGCTGACAATCAGAAGTACATCACCGAGGTTTGGCTCATGCGAGGAAACAAGGTAATGCTTTATAATGTTTTTTACATTACTTTCATTACACCTTTCTGAATAGACGTGAAGTCTTGTAGATTTTGTTTTAAAAAGGTTGCCTTCGGGTAACAATAGAGAGCATATTTTATCACTTTATGTACCATGTGAGCACCTGAAAGTTGTCTTTCTTTAAGACATAGATCTATTTTTAGAAGATGTCTTGAAATGAGTTTTGATATTATGTATCTGTTAAATAAGAATTTATTTTTTTAAAAGTCATGAATAAGGGTGAGTATTTCCTAGCGTAGTAAAACACAATTACTTTCTTCTTGTTGAATCTCAGCCAAGCTTGCAATTCTCAAATTTCAATCATCTTGATTATCAAAGAATTTATTTTTTAAAAAGTCATGAATAAGGGTGAGTATTTCCTTATAGCGTAGTAGAACACAATTACTTTCTTCTTCTTGAATCTCAGCCAAGCTTGCAATTCTCAAATTTCAATCATCTTGATATCAAAGTTGAATATCTTGGAATGATTGGAGTTACTTTTAGGTGCACTGAACAAAGAAGAGGCTATCAGCATTTGAAACAAACTACTACGAGAACACTATATGAATGTCATGGGGAATAGAGAAAAGAAACTTTTTAGAAGAAAGAGTAAATCTTATGTGGGCTGAAATGTGATAAGATCAAGATACTGAAATTAAAGTAATTTTGCCGCATAAAGTGTTACCTGAGAAAGAGAGAGAGAGAGACAGAGACAGAGAGACAGAGACAGAGACAGAGAGAGACAAAGACAGAGACAGAGAGAAAGGGGTATAGAGAGACAGGCAGAAACACAGAGAGAGAGGGTGAGGGAAAGGAACGGGGGATGTTTGGGAGATTATGCGATGTCTTGTTAAAACAATGCTTGTTAAAAATACAGTTGCCTTATCAGATTCAAGATCTTGCTGTAAATTTGAAATTATTAAAATAATTACGGAAAGAATAAACTTATGAGTAACAACAGGACACAAGCTAAAGATAAGATTTGAATCCAGGCTTTCATACACTTGAAACAATATGCCAGATAGTGAACAGAAAGTCAAACAACATCACAAGGAGCATATAGTGTGATAGAAAACCACTATGACAATGAAAAACATCAACTAAAAAACAAAAACAAAAACAAAAAACATAAACAAAAAAAATCCAAACAAAATAAACAAAAACAAAACTATCCCAACAAACAACAGTGAAGAATAATACGAAATAGCAGTGACTATTTTTTTCTCACAAAGATGGAGGTAATTAAGAAGAGGCTCGAGATGGGAAATGAAAATAGATTGACGGTAAGTTGAGTGCAAATGTTGGCACATACAAGCCTGGCAAAACTTTGTACCCTTCCCTGTAACATTTGCATGTGATTATTAACATGTGATGTTTCACCTGTGCAATACACAAACAAACTCAGTAATTAACAGAAGGTATTGTTTTAATGAGAGGATATAATGGTAAAATACATAACATGGATGCACTCAACTGTCAAAACAGTACAAGAGATGAGATATTTTGGGAATTGATGCACTCAACTATCAAAACAGTACAAGAGATGAGATATTTTGGGCATTGATGCACTCAGCTTTAAAAACAGTACAAGAGATGAGATATTTTGGGCATTGATGACCTCAGGCTGTAAAAACAATACAAGAGATGAGATATTTTGGGCATTGATGCACTCAACTGTAAAAACAGTACAAGAGATGAGATACTTTTTTAATGTCTTTTTGTTATTTTTGTCATTTGTATGTGTGTGTGTGTGTGTCTGTGTGTCTGTTAGGATTCTGCTGAGTTATGCTTATATGTGAATGATAATTCATATACCATTAATTTAGGGAAAAATAGACGGTGGATAACCCTTTTTAATTTTTAACAATCACATTTCACTGTTGGTCTCAGCCATCTGCCATTTGGACTGGATTGTTAAACTTAACATTGTTGAATTTGATTCCCTCGTCTTCTTTTTGTTCTGTTTTGCATTGTTTTTGTATTTTTACGATGACTGTGATTGTACATTAATTTTAAAACACAATTTCTCTTTTGTGGTTTTTGAATGAATGCAATTCCCACTGATTTACAATGTATAGTTGTCTTAATCTGACCAACATACTCAACACCTTTCATGACCGGATGCCCCGTAAAGTTACTAAAAAAATGTTAAAAGTGTTCTTTCATGTTTGTTTTCAATGATTTAAAAGATTTTTCATGCTCGTTGTCAGATTAAAATATATTTATACCAGCACGACTGAATTGATGAGTGAAAATAACACTGATAAAAGTTGTTATGCTTCTAGACTAATCACATAATGGCATCATAAAAAACTTAATTAAGATAACAAAACAAACAAACAACAAACAAGAAAACACAAACAGTTGTGTCAGAATCTATCTTGATCATTTGCGATATTGTAAGTTTACCCAAAATTATTTTATATTTGGTACGCCCTTGCAGTTCCATTCCTTTAATAATGATGAAATTATATCACTTATATAACAACTGATTAAGCAGAATGTCTATGTATCCATCAACTGCAATGTGTAACCAATGTAATTTTAATTAAGACATGCTTATGAAAAACAATTGTTGTATTGAACGCCATTGAGATCTTATAATTAAATTTGGAAATAAAGCATGTGTAAATTATTTTAGATAGTTTCAATGCTTACACTTTGAGATATTGCAGGGAATTCTCTACTTTTTAATATTTTATTTTGAACTTATTAGAAGTTGTTTCGATCATCATCTCTGAAATTTTATCTCAGACACTGCTCCTTTCACGTGATCTTCACATTATTAAGGAGGGGGGGGGGATGTTCTTTTTTTTAAATCTCTGTCAATCTAGTTATGATTTTGCCCTAAAGACACAGCAACTCAATCAGACAAAAGAACCAAAAAAAATCAAGTGCTTTAGTTGCTTTTGTATTACCACATGCTGTGGTTTCACCATCTGAATTGAAATTTCTATTGGCTTCTATTTTGCAATCACATTTAACTTCTCATGTATATTTCACTGTGGTAAACTTATCAGAAAAACAAAAACAAAATACTTTCTTTGGTTTAGAACTTTATTTAAGTCCTCATGGTGCAAAGCATATGAAGGCCTGAAATTTTTATCAACCATTGAAAAAATGGAATCATTAAAAGGGAAGCCCTAGTCTTTTACTGAGGTGGGTTAGAACACACACATATATTCTCACATAAGCAGTCTCACTTACAGAAACAATTTAAAGAAAAGATATGACAGCCTTAGTTAACAACTAACAATAAAGGAAATTTGCATTAAGCTCTACCCTATTTTTAATAAGTTCTAAGAGTTTTACAATAACAACAATATACAATGGCTTAAAGAGCATCAATTATTTACATAACCAAAATCATATAGCTCATATTTCTTTTAATAAACTATTTTTGTGGTGCCCTTTTTCGCTAATTCACCTTACTAATTTTAGCAGCACCGTCATTTCAATGTTTGGGTTTTAATTTTTCAGAACTGTGTCTATCTAACTGATCTTGGTGATAAGATAGGCAAGAAGACTGGAGTTGTCTACGTATCACTAAATAATGGAAAGACATGGCAAGAGCTGACACATTTTGCAGAGGCAAGTTGTTTTGATAAACTTAATCTTGTACGATTGAACAAAGATGAATTGTTTTATTAATTGTCTCAACATGGCAAAAGCTGACACATTTTGCAGAAGCAAGTTGTTTGGATAAACTTAATCTTGTACGATTGAACAAAGATGAATTGTTTAATTAATTTGTCTTTTTTCAATTTCTCCAATCTATGACTTGGTTTCACGATTTGAGCTGTTCAGAATAGAGTGAAAGATGAAACAGATCCAAATCTCCACAGACTTGGTTTCACGATTTGGGTTGTTCAGAATAGAGTCCAATCTAACAGTATATACTCAAGATCAAAAATTTGTATACACTATTTTGATTTGATTTAAATTGACAATAATTCATATGATGAAACAAAACCTGATAGAACTGATTCGTATACCAATTATCTTTAATTTGATTGGTAATTTAATAGTAATAAATCATATTTAGTTGAAACATGGTGCTTTT